>JXPG01056834.1:216-13776 GCA_001015175.1 Megaselia abdita | reverse complement strand
ATTCTA
Source organism: Megaselia abdita (assembly GCA_001015175.1). Classification (NCBI taxonomy): domain Eukaryota; kingdom Metazoa; phylum Arthropoda; class Insecta; order Diptera; family Phoridae; genus Megaselia; species Megaselia abdita. The sequence continues at coordinate 13,770 of JXPG01056834.1, read as the reverse complement.
GAGGCGTTTTATTTTGTGTGTTTGTCAAGATATCCGTTCCACTCATCTTGTTGGAGAGTATCCTAATGATTGGGTTTGTTATCTTAGCGTGTCTCTTTCATCCGCTAGTTTCACTGCCTAAAAACAAATCTGTTACATATACTCATGGAATGTATCTTCGCATTTGATCGTCTTCATACTTCACCGTCAACGACAATAGATTATTTTAAGAATTTTTCTTTCAAACACATTTAGGAGCTGCTTGTCTTCTGCTTTTAGAGTCAAGGTCTCACTATAATTCCCAAAAAGGAGGACTGGTAATATTATTTAAACTTAGTTGCTCTTCTTATANATTTGATCGTCTTCATACTTCACCGTCAACGACAATAGATTATTTTAAGAATTTTTCTTTCAAACACATTTAGGAGCTGCTTGTCTTCTGCTTTTAGAGTCAAGGTCTCACTATAATTCCCAAAAAGGAGGACTGGTAATATTATTTAAACTTAGTTGCTCTTCTTATAAACTTGGAACGCATGAATTTACTCAGCCCATAGATACATTTGTTTGCCAGTATGACCCTTCTTTTGATCTTGCTAGTGATGTCGTTGTCTGATTTTAGCCCAAGTAGCCCATAAACCACATATAATACAAGTACAGAAACCCTAATACTCGCTCCATAAATGAAAGAACACTAAAATAAATTTAAATATTAAAATCGTTACGAGAAGAAAATACTTTCATTATTAGAATCGAAAAGATTTTACCACAAAATGTTTAAGTAATGCTGTTCTTTTGTTAGTTGTGATGCGAATAAGGAGAGGAACCGCGTTTAATTGCTCTACGTGATGGTAAACTTTTGAAACTATATTTATATTTATAATAATATTTATAACAACAATAATCTGTTGTTGATGACGTGCAATGCATATTCAAATTTAAATACTAAATGAGATGAGGAAATTGTGTTGTATATGATTCCGTATATTCATTCGTATTCAGAAATTATGCACATTATTCAAGCACGTAATTTTATGGATTATATTGCAATTTACGATATTTTCCGAGATTATTTGGCGCAACAGCTTATTACATCAGATCTGTTTTCCTCTGCTTTATATTGTTTGGATGAACAGTGTTTATATTTTCGAATCCGATTTTAATTTTTATGATTTTTTGGATTAATTTTGTTTGAAAGCTAAATACATTTAAATATTACAATTAGCTTTAGTATCATCCGTGATTTCGTTTTATCCCAGGATTTACAGTCACTGAGTAGAATATCCTGATTGGATTTCCGGGCTTCCTTGATGACATTATTCGAATCTCAATGTCCGATGGAAATAAATTTACTAAACTTCCTTTTTGAAAAATCAATTCTAAATCTAATTTCAATTTTGTCCATTGGATGAATTATATATTTTTATTGATGAATTGTTGAGTTTATGAACTTATGAATTTATGAATGCATTGAGAATTGATTAATTGATGAATGAAGGAATTGATAGATGAATGAATTGATGAAATTAAGATTAACTGAATTGAAGAATTTATTTATTAATTAATGCATTGAGAAATGATTTATTTATGATATGATAAGCTGATGAATTAATGAATCTATGAATGGACGATTTGATGAATCGATAAATTTATCAATAGATTATTCGATGAATTAATGAACTGATGAAGTTATTAATTTATGAATTTATAGCTTAATCAATCTATGAATTCACGAATTCATGTATGGATTCATTATAGATTTTTGAACAGATGGATTTATAAACGAATAAATTAACCGATGAATTGAAAAACTGATGAATTGCTAAATTGATGAATGAATTGATTAATTTAAGAATTGGTAAATTGATGAACTGTCGAGTAAATGTTATACATTTTTGAATTAATAAAGCTATGAAATTCCAGATTTCCTTGATGAAATTATTCGAATTCAAGGTCGGATGGAAATAAATTTACTAAACTTCCTTTTTGAAAAATCAATTCTAAATCTAATTTCAATTTCGTCCATTGGATGAAGTTATATATTTTTAATGATGAATTATTGAGTGACTTGATGAATTTATTAATGCATTAAGAATTGATTTATTTATGAATTGATAAGCTGATGAATAAATTAATCTATGAATGGATGAATTAATGAATCCATGATTTGGTGAATCGATAAATTGATCAATAGATTTAGCGATGAATTGACGAACTGATTAAATAATGAACTGATGAATTTATTAATTGATGAATTTACGAGTTTATGCATGTATTCATTTAACGATTGATGAAGTGATGAATGAACTGATTAATTTAAGAATGGATAAATTGATTAACTGATGATATAATGAATTTATGAACTGATAAATTAATGAATCGATTAATCGTTAAATTAATTAACTGTCGAGTAAGTGAATTGATGAAGTTATCGATTTTTTTAAATTAATAACGCGATTAATTTAGGAATAAATTAATCGATGAATAAATAAATTTCTAAATTAATGAATTCGCGAAGGAATTAAATGATGAATGAATGATCTGATTAATGAATAAATTGATGATTTTAGTGATGAACTTAAGAATTAATGAATTGCTATATGGATGAATAGATACATCGAATGAACGAAAGAATTCATGAATTGATGAATGAATTTTTGAAATGAAAAATTGATGAACTCATGAATTAATGAAGGAATGAATGAATGAATTTAACAAATGATGAATTTATGAATTGATTAGGAATTCATAAATTCATGAACTGATGAATGCATTAATTGGTCAACTGATTAATTAAGAAGCTAATGAATTTATGAATATGAATGAATTTATTAATTTAACAACGGATGATCGAATATATCGATGAATTTTTGAATGAATAAATTAGTGAACTGAGGAAATAATGATTTTATGAATAGATGAACCAATGAACTGATGAATTGCATGAAGTTATTAATTGATGAATACGAATGAACTTATTAATTGATGAATTTTTGAATATATTTATTTAATAACTCATGAATTTCTTAATTTAAGAACGGATGAATAAATTAATTTATGAACTGTTGGATCAACTATTAGATGAATTTAGAAATTGATGAGCTCATGAATATATAAATCGGTGAATGTATGAACTAATGAATTGATGAATCGATGAATGAATTCATGAAATTAAGACTTGATGAACTGAATGTTAAGTTCGTAACCTGATGAATTTAATGATGATTAATGAACTCATGAGTTACATGAATTGATGAATGGATAAATAGATAAATGGATTGAAAATCATCACATTTTGTCGATGTTTAGCATTTTAGGCATAAAACAAACATAAAATACTGAAATATATATATAATTTTTAATTGTTTGTTAATTCTTAGCACAATGTTTTCTCTCAAATTATTATTTTATGAATTATTATTTGAACAAATTATACCAAAACTCCCATCGCAATAAGCCAGAAACAGAAGCACTTCATTTATACGAAAACCACACAAATCTAAAAGAGTAGAAACATTTGAAAAAGACAAGTTAAAACCCGAAGGATATTCCAAATCATTCTAGACAACTAGAAAGTAAAATTATAAAAGAGGTAAATACAGAAACAGACCTCAGATGGATATTAAAACACACGTATATTACCAATGAAATGCGGATAAATCAAACCGAACAATGAGCTAAGCTGAATGTTGGAAATATTTTGGGAGCAAATGTTTCCGACATTGAATGAAGTAATTAAAAATTACCAACTTTAAGAATATTCATTGAAAATGAAGGTTAAAACTCTGTCCTCGAGCCGTTTTGTAGTCAAAGTAGAAAATTTATGACTTCATTAAGCATTACTCTTGAGGTTGCAGTAAAGGATGTTCTCTTCATGTATTGTACACATACAGTATTATAACATTATACATTATAAACCATTTTTAAGGACCTTAAACTGCTCAGATGCAAAGTTTAAGTGTTACGATATAAAGGATTGTTGGCGCCAACTGGTCACTCGTTCTTTCCCTTAGAACACTTTTCAACCTTGAGTGGATTTAAGGAGATAGTTAGGTTATTTATAGCACGTCTTTTTTTAGTTTGTGGTCGGTGACAAGGGACATTCATTGTTTATTAAGTTGGTTCTTTCTATTCTATATGAATACGGCTTTATTCAAACTTAATTTCCTTTAATTATTTAAATTTCTTCATTATTATTATATGTCTTGCTGGAGGAAACCTGGGCGTAAAAAGGGGTGGATGGATAAGTTTACATGAAGTAATATTTGCAGATATTGCACCCAAAATGTTCTTCGGAAATTTTCAGAAATTAGAGCTGCAATTTCAAACATTTAAAAAAACAAACAAAAAAACTTAGAAATACAGAGTTTTAGAAAATGTCTTCGTATTGTTAGTCAAAGCAAATAAAAAATATATTTTTTATTTCAATAGTTTTTTTGTAAATTATATTATCTTAAATTTATTAAATTTGAAAACCATTTTCACACAACAAAAAATATTAACATCAATTATTAAATTTAAGTAAAATTCCTCTTCATATTAACATTTCATTGCAATATTATAATTTTCCAAAAAGCCATAAAAATTTTGTTGAATACAAAACCAATAAGAAATCTTTAATTTCTTAATTTTCACATTTTCTGAATTAAATATCTTATCTAAAATTTTAAGTTTTTTTTTTAATTTTAATTTTTGTTGTAATTTATCTTTTTTAAAATATCTTAAATTATGGATTCTTTTTATTTTCGAATGTCTTCTTTTTTTTATATTTTTAAGTATTTTATTTTCTAATTAATTTTAATATAAATCAAATATCATTTTTTGTGTTAATTTTCTAAATCTACATTTATTTGTAAAAAATTTTTTGATTAAATACTTTTGAAAATTTAGAATTTTAGCTTTTTTTATTGCCTGTTTAAATTAAAACTAAATTGAGTAATATTTCAAAAAATCTATTTTTTGTAAAGTATTGGAATTTATATATTTTTTAAAATTTATATATTGATAAAAAAGAAGTTTATTCAAACGGCAACAAAACATTAATTTTATTTTGAATCTTATTATTTATTTTTAAGTTTGTTTCTTTCAAATTTGATTTATTTTAAATTTTTGAGACTTTTTAATTTGATTTCAAATATTTTCAGAATAATTTTTGTACTTTTAAATGTTCTTTTTATTCTGTTTTTTAAATACTTTGATTTATTTTATATTTTAAAGCATTTTGATACAAATCTAATCTAATTCAAATTACAAATTTGTCTAAAAAATGTTAGATTATATATTTTTGAAATTTAATTTAAATTTTCAAATTTAAAAATAATTTAAAATATACTTCAAAGATTCTTAAGTTTCTTATTTTTAAATTAGTTAAATTTTATATTCCAAATATTTTGTATAAATTTTATTTTTTTTTATTTTAATGTTTTACGTTTAAAAAATGTAAAAATCAATTTAAAGAAGTGGATTTTTCAGCACGAAGAATCACAAATCAAAACCACTTCTCTCGATTTTTTACAAAAATAATGCGAATAAAAGCTGTTCCTTTTTTTTATTGAAATTTCTTAATTTAATTTAACAATCAATTAAAAGTCTTTCTAGAAGAAAAGTTTTGTTAAAAAGCCAATTAAAAGAAGTTTATTGAAGGATTCAAAATTTTATATATATATATATATAATATATCATATAAATAAAAATATATAACAATTCTAAAGTTGTTTTTCTTTATTTTTAAATTATTTTAATTTAATATTTTTTTTACATTTTTTAAAATTATTTGTTCTAAACATTTTGAAATTATATTAATTTTAAGTTTTATAAGTGAAGGATATTTTTGAATTTCAAATTTTGTTAAATTAACGAATTTTTCCAATGTTTATTTTCATATTTTCAAAATCTATATTTATATTTAACATTTTTCAAAATAATTATTTTTAACTTTTCAAATTGTATATATAGTATATACATATTTTTTTGTAAATAAAGATTATTTTTTTAATTTACAAGGATAAATAATTAATTTTAAAAATCTTTAAAGTAAAATTTTCTTGGAAGATGAAACTTTGATGAAAAAATATTATAAAATTAAAACAAAAATGTAAAAAAAACTATTTCAAAAAGGAACAAATTGCATTTTTATAAATATATATAAGAAAATAATTTGGAAAATAAGATTTACAAAAATTCAGAACAAGGACCTTAAAGTAATTTATTTGTTAGCGACAATTAGTGAAACTACTTCTATTCTTCTTAGCCATCCTCCTTATTACCTGAAAATATTTTTTTCTAAGGAAAATTAAAATAATATCGATTTTATATTTTAAAAATATTCTTTTTTAAATTTTATGCTAAGTTGTAGACTTTGAATAACTCTTTGAATTACGTTGATTCTTGAATTTTTAGTAAATTTTAGAAACTCGTTATAACTTCCAGAAGCCTTTACTGGAAGTAAAAAAAACTTCACTATGTTTTGTTATATATTCCTAATTACGTATAGCATTTTAAAATTATTTTTTGTAAGTTTCAAAATCCATCATATTTTAGTCATCACAAGAATTCAATTTAAACCTAACAAAAACCTGCATTATTTGATTATAGTAGTTTTTAGTTAATTTCAAGAATATTGATTTCGAAAAACCAAACTCAAAAACTCCACCACAGAATTAGAACTAAAAAGTCACTTCCCAAATCCCGAAGGACTCAAAACCCTGATAATCTTAAACAATTCCTAAACAGAAGAAAACAAACTTGTCAGAATTCTAGAAAAATAACAATTTCACTAATTACTGCGGAGTATTTAGGATTTAGGTCAGAATATAAAATTTCACCTATAACACATAAACCAAAACAATATATTGTCTACGAAATACATTAGGAATGCTGATGATGTTGGTTATGGTAATGAACATATTTCATGTGTGTAATTGTCCCTTCAAGGATACAAAGAACAAGATGGGGATACGATATCATTAGATTCAATATGGATCTAATGTAAAAATCGAATCAGAATTCATTTGTGCTCCTGCTTTGACCTCGAGGGTTTCACGTTTCTCTTCTCATTTTCTCCCTTCCGTTCATTCATTCATTTATTCATTCAATCCCTCTGTAACATTTTCTGTTAGTTATTATGTCCTTGGTATTATTCATTTTGAATTCCCTTTTATAGAAAATATAATAATTATCGATCGATTGATTTCGCTTTGATTTATTCATTCATGGAATTTTTTTAGCTATCAATTTTAACTTTATTTTATTTCTAAGAAGTCTTTCTGCTATAAATGGTAAGCGACGATAAAATGATTGAAGATTTTAAGAATGAAATTAAAGGCAATTGTAGGATTAGCATTTCATATTATTAAATTATAGCTTTCTAATCTGACGAATCTGGATTCAATTTTGGATAAAGTCGTAAATTAATTTTTTTAACTTTTCGTAACGTTACGTAAAGGTTTTTTTTTTTGAATGGAAGTATTTTTGGGTAGCAATGAGCAATATGAGTATTTTTGGACAGTTCAACCTGGAAAGAGTCTGAAAATGTATGTGGAATTTAATATATCAAAGATAGCTGAAGTTGGACAACTTAAGATGAAATTTTAAAAGTAGTAAAGAAATATTTAGATCGACAAAAATTGTATAGAATCTTCTTGAAATTTCTGGAATGAGATAATATATTTCAAGATTCCAGAAATTGTTCTAAGTAAAACCGAAATTCTTTGAGCTTTAGAAAACAATACCCTCAACAATATTACAAACCTTAGTTCAATCTCACTAATGTTTATATACTTTTTATAGAAAACAATTATTGTTTTTATGTTCTTTCCGCATCTGTGAATTTGAAATTTAAGTACTGTTGAAGTTTGAAACCGGTTCATTTCCTTTATACTAAATAGATGTTTTGTTAATATTAAAGAAAAGTAACAAAAAATTGTAAAAAAAACAATCCACTCCAATAACAATAAATAATAATAATTAAAAAAAAATTATATTAAACAAATTAAAAAATGGTGTTGAAAATAAATATTATAATAAAAATACTATTTGACAATAAGTATAAGTTTATATCAAAGACAACCACCACCAATTATACTCGAGACTAATAAAATATCTTCGAACAGAGCGAAAATGATTGTAGTGTTTTCGAATTTAAATATTTACTCCACAAACCTTACAATAAACTCAAAAAGCATATACACAATCCAATTATATTGTAGACAATCGTTGGAAACCCCTATAAATCTAAGACTCTACACAAAAAAAGAACAAAATAAATTTAATTATTGAAGTTTATTTATCTTATAGTTTATTTCACAATTTTTTTGAAAAAACATATATATAATTATTGTATTTTCAAAGTATAGTTCATTTCAACATTTGCAAAGACACCTACTGAATATTTCTCCCAGCAAAACAGAAAAGAATTAGTCTCTACAAAAACCTAACACCATTAAAAGTCATCAAGGACAATAACCATACGAACATTCTAAGACAGTCAATAAGTGCCTACAAAACATCTGTTATAATGACATTTTGTCGAAAACAACCACCATATCTTATACTCACCGCCATACGATATTCAAAATAGACATTTCTTTTTGACAAGCAACAGATTGCGCTTTCATATAAAACTATGATCCTATACGAGTGTTTTTTTTACATTTCCCAATTTAATACAAATTAAAATCTTGGTGTACAAAATTAATTTCATGTATCCGCTTGCCCTAAGGGTCGGCGTGGGATTTTTAACACAAAATAAGTGAATTAAAATCTAGCTTATTGTAATTTTTTTGAATTTTTAATTCCCAAAATGCGGTTGATGCTCCATACTTTCAGGATTCTTGTTTGCACTTTTTTCTGAGTGAAAGTATCTCAATAAATTTCAAGCTTACTTAAAACTTTTAAAGTAAATATTATCAGTATGCAAGCATAACCACTTCGATGTGCTTTACCATGTTCTATGTATAAACATCAGTATAAGTTCAACATCATACATACATATGATGATTTTACGAACCGCTCTAACAATCGTTTGCATCCAGCTCTCTGAGTCTAAAGTTGCTGACGCTCTTTGATATTAGCTTCTCTTCTAGATAGTCTAGCCACCGGTATCTTGCCGACCTCGGCTTCGTCTCCCATCAAGAATAGTAAAAGCTATTTTCTTCGATGGAGCCTCGTCATGCATGCGGCTTACATGCCCCAGCCATCGTATCTGTTGCTTTACGATTCTTTAAACGATGCTGGTATAACTCATGGTTGTAAAAGATTCTCTAGCGGTGCGGTTTTCCCATATAGGTCCAAAAATTATACTCAAATAACTCTAAAAGGTTCTTATCTGATTCTGACATACACGTTTCGGCCCCATATATCAGAACTATTATTAAAAGTATATTGTAGATCTTCAGTTTGGTGTTTCTTCGTATTAACCTAGATCGGAGAACCCTGCTCAACCACTATTCAAAATTAAAGTGTTAATCGACACACCTCAATCGGTGTAGCAAAAACTGCACGTTTTCAGGTGTTATGTGTACACGCCAAAGATGCAGCCATTTTTATACCTGGAATACACATTAATAAATATGAAGAAGTGTGTCAGTCAAAACATTTCAAAAATTATCTACATGTGCAAGTTTAACACTTACACGCTTTCAGTCTGATTTCCTGCGTGATGTGGATGTTGACTGAACTTCCAAAATACGTAAAATTATTGATCATTTCGAACTCATGACCTCTAATCTTGATGTTTGAAAACTGTTGGCTGTTTTTGCTCGATTTCGTGTACTTTGTTTTTTTCAGCGTTCACTCTTAAACATTTTTTTCCGGCTGAATTTCGTGCTAATATTACGTACTATGACTTCCAGTCAGATGTAAAACAAGTCTCAAGATAAGTTGTTGTAGTAAAGGAGTGCGATGCCTTCTAGAATACACGAACAGAACTTTTGGTAACTTTCTTATCGTCTCAAAACAATGTTTTAATTGGAATTTTTCAGCTTTGCAGACAGTACGCACTTTTGGTGTTCTATAGACACAGGTAAGCTTCATAGGAATGCCCAACTGGTCAATTGCTACATATAATTCGTCTCTAACAATACTATCGTACGCCTGTTTAAAATAGATGAATAGGTGATGCGTATCAATCTGGAATTCAAAATATTTCCGAAGTATATGTCGCATTGTGAAGATCTGCAGAGGTAGATTTTCCTGTTCTGAAGCCACATTGGTATTCCTCAATGACGTTATAGAGCAAAGATTTCAGGTGCGCACATAAAATAAAAAATTGAAACGTAAATGCTACATTGAGTACACTAATACCTCTGTAGTTTTTACAGTCCTTCTTGTCTACTTTTTTGTGTATATGTTTTATCATACTGATACTCTACTCACTTGGGATAGATAATATTGAATATATCTTATGGGAAAGCTGATGCAGGTATTCTACGGAACTGTCTCTAGTACTGTATATGTACTCAGCTGGAATTCCACCCGACCCGGGACTCTTGTTTGTTTTCAGCTTTCCTATAGCTACTACGGTGGTATTTCGTCTCTTCATCTGATTTCCTCATATCGTTTCCAAGAAGTTTCGAAAAATACTCCCTCCATCTTGCAAGAATATCATCATCATCAGATTTCCAGATGTATCAATATAGAAGGTTGATGGTAGTGTGTAACCTTCCATTAGACGTTTTACCTACTGACTGAAATTTCTGTTGTCACCTCTTCCTCTCAGAAGCTCTACCATTCTCATTTCTTTGGGTTTGAAGCTGCGCTTCTTTGCCCGACGTAGTTGCACAACCTGCACCTCTAGTGTTTTTCTTACCAAGTCATTTCAACCTTTACATAATCTTCTCTTTTATCACTTTTGTGCAGTCGCGTCCAACCATTCCTTTTTAGGTCTACTTTGAATTGGACCCAAAACTTCAGTAGCTGTCGAAGTTTGCATTCCTTAATTGTATCTCTTGGAATACTGATATTTCCATCTTTTAGTTCTTGATCTTCTTCATCTTAATGTTAAGTTCATCAAGTTTTCCCGATTTAAGCGATATTCCATGGCCCAGCAGTTCAGGGACTCGCTCCAGCCGGATCTTAGTTAAGTAATAGTGGTTCTTAAAACTCTGTTAAGGTTCTTTTCGGAGTTCTCAATATAGGTGACGATTGTCCGCCAAGTACGATGTTGTTGCTGTAGCTGTTTATCACATTGGTCACAGCTTCAGTCTGGAGAATTTTTAAAGTAGACTTGTAGTTTTTATTCAAAGCTGCATTGTGCATTGAAAACCCACTTAAGTGCGGTATCAGGATGGAATAGCGAATCATGAAGTCAATAACCTCATCGATTTTACCATAGATTCCGTTGCAATTCAATTGCAGTATTAACATTCGTTTTAGCTCGGTAGGAGGTGATGGGTTGAGTTTATTGATGTACGTGATATGTGAATCCATTCGTCACATCCGTTGCAAGGACCCCTTGTTATGTGTCGCTGGAGTACTTGTTTACAAAGGGCGCAGAACCATTGTTTGGGTCCAGGATTTAGATGAATGTCGGCGGCAAGTAGAAGAAGCAGTAGTCTTGTTATATCATTGACAGGTTGAAAGATGGTAAATTCTTCTGCCGTTGTGAAATTTCTCCCAAACACTTTCCAGAATTTATTTAATATTTTAAATTTTATATAATTATTTTAGGGTATACATTAATTGTTTTGTATAAGCTGAAGTATTTTTAAGAATATTCTTATTTATTTTTTTGTTTGTAAGTATTTTTGTTTTATTATTTATTGTATGTTTTTAATTATTGATGGTATTTCTTATTTGCTGAATTAATATTTAGTAGATGTTTAGCAGTTTCTAGAATCTTGAAATCTATTCAGATTCTTGAAATTTCAAGAAGATTTTACATGTATTTCCTGATTAATTTTAAAAAATACCGTTCAGGGTTCCTCTTATGGAAATTCGGAACCTATTCCCATTGCAGAAATGTATTGCCAGACTCCTAATAACATTTTCTGTTCAGCAGTACATACATAAAAACATTAAAAAAAATACTGCACTTCTTTACGTTAATTCATTAAGAACGTAACGTAAACCTTCAGATAATGTTTTAAGTAGTCTATCACGTATCATTTTACAAGAGCTCGAATCCAAAAAAATACAGAAAATCTTGATAATCCTGCACCTAATATTTAATTCTTCAAAAACGTAACGTACAAAAAGTAGGATTTCTTCTTTCATAAGAGTGTCCACTATCCAGTCCATATTTCCCATACATAAAAGATTTAATAAAAAATGGTAGAAACTTTTAATTTTGAATTTTAAGCTTCATAGTTTCTGACTAAAATCAATCATAACCGATATCGCTATAGAAGAACCTTCACTATACACTATTCTTGATCCAACAGACCAAAAATTCCCTCAACTTTGTGTAACTAAGGAGTGAAATCATGTCACTGACACTTCCACTTCCACTACCATTCGCTGTAACTAAAACGCATATCAATTCAAACCACTGAACGATAACTTTAAACAAAGTTTCACGTAATAATCACACCTTTCCACCTGGGAAGCAAACGAAAAGCAAAAGACGTAAAATGGAAAACGTAAAATGAAAAGTAAAGTAAGTAAACTTTCTTCCAGGACACTTAACTGATTAGACTGTTCGCCGCATTCTTTGTGCTGAATTCTCATCAACACAGTTCCATTTCCCTCAGTAAATAACCTGACATTATAATTTTCCTCAGGATTTTTTTCCTCAGCGCAAAGTTTTTTTGTTCCAGAAAAAAACCATAAAAAAAAGAAAAGAATAAAAAGGAGTGGCAAAGAAAGAAGAAGGGTATTTCTCTTCCGCATCAGGAGTTTGTAATATAAATATTTACATTATTTCGCTTTTACTATGAGATTTAAACAAGGATATTCCATTCCTTGTAGACAGAAAGAGCTGATCTGAATGTATATGTGAGGATAGATGAGAATTAAACTTGAAATTTATTATTCATTTAGAAGGTTCATCGACCACGTTTCGTTTCCTTTCCTTTCCATACGATACCATACCATTTTTCCAAGAGATAAAGTCGTTAATTTCTTCTTCTTTGGCATCGCATCAGAGTCGAGCAAAGTAGAGTTAAGCAGCTTCCCAACCCAAGAACTACGAGAAAACGAAAAATCCTACTTTACACACATTTTATGCTATGCTATATGTGATGACATGATGACACTACATGAGTCTGGGTTGTTTGGTTCGTTTATTATAGTATAAGCAAAAGTACAGTCAGTCAACGAGACCCAGAAGGAATGAAGGTTTCCTTTTTTGTCATAGCTCATAGATTTTTTTAAATTCTATGGTGATCGGAATGAGTGGTGTTTGTTTGTTGACAAAATAGTATTGTTGAATATAAATTGTATGTTTTCTCAAAATATTGTAGGATTATGTAACAAGTATTGAAAAGATTTACTTAAAATATGAAATATTTATTTTCTTACAAATTAAATGCAGTCCTTTCCTTCTAATTCAGAGAATATTTAAAAATGAGACAACATTTCAGAAAAAAGATCCTTCGGCTCTAATTTGTGAAAATTATTTTATTTTTTCAATATCTCCTA
>JXPG01056666.1:5033-19632 GCA_001015175.1 Megaselia abdita | reverse complement strand
AATTTCACATTTAAATGAAATATCCTTCACTTAAAATATTCAAATACAAATCAAAGATAAATCCAACACACAATAACCAACAAGGAAACGTGCTGAAAATGTTCATAAATTGAACAAGAAATCAAATTAGATGCACTGTCAGAGGTCCGTTGCGCACATAAGAGTAATTGAAAGATAAAAATGTCATGCGATTTCAAGGATTCACTGTTTATTCCACATGTCAACCATTCTTTCTCTATCTATATCTAAGGGTGGTTTAAAGGACTCTAAAATTAGAAAAAAAGCAATAGAACAAGAAATGGAAGAAGGAAGAAACATATGGTGCTTTGACGTTATTGCTTTTGTCCGACAAGCAGACATTCATTACAAATTCTATAAATAACGTGAAAAGGTTTTGCTCTACTTTAATTGTCTGTTAAGAGAGACGAAACGTCATAAACTGTCCGAATCTAATTTGATGGCTGTCATTAACTCTTTGTTGGATTAATTTGTTTCTGCGAATCTTCTTTACTTTATGGGTAATTTTTGGTTTATTCTTCAATTATTATTATATAGTTTTGTGGAAATTGTTTGGGGGAATTTTGAATTTTTAGATTGGATACAATTTATTTTCTAAGGAAAAATTACAACTTTTTTAAAAAAGCAATAGAAGCATTTTAAGAACAAATCCAAACAGACAATTTTATTTGAATATTAAAAAGTGTAATTTAAAAAGTTCATATATTTTTTTAGTTGAGATTACGCAGCGCNTGAATTTTTAGATTGGATACAATTTATTTTCTAAGGAAAAATTACAACTTTTTTAAAAAAGCAATAGAAGCATTTTAAGAACAAATCCAAACAGACAATTTTATTTGAATATTAAAAAGTGTAATTTAAAAAGTTCATATATTTTTTTAGTTGAGATTACGCAGCGCTGATTTTTTTATGTAGGTATTTTTCCCACATTTTTGCACATAATTTGAAATTTATGAGTTTCTAACAAATATGTTGGGAGAAGATTTAATATTACGAAGCGTAGGTATTTTTCCTACTTTCATGGTTTCTTTTTACAAGTAAGAATTTTACCCACATTTGTAAGTATTTTACCTACATAATTTGAAGTGTAGGAGTTTCTCTTATTACATAGTTTCGTTGTTAATAATTACAATAAGAATTTTTCACACATTTTAAAGTATTTTACCCACATCAATTAAAGTGTAGGAGTTTCTCCCAAATATATAGGTATTTCTCTTATTACGATTACTTATTATTTTTCATAATTTCGTGGGTGTTGTAAGAATGTTTCTTATTATTTTTTAAGAAGAAAAACTAAATATAGAATTCAAGTAATTTTATTTATCTTTCAAAATAGAAAGTGTGCTTTTATATGAAGATTTTGAATTTGATTTTAAATTCAAAGATTTATTTTCTAAGAAAGAAAGACTTAGTATTGAATTTGAGGAATTTAGAATTCAAAAATAAAGACCTTTATTAAATAAGAAAAAACACAAGTTTTCTTTTAAATATTAAAGATTTATAAATTTTTATTGGATTTTCATTAAAAAGAAAGAATTAATATTGTATTTAAGCAATTCACCTTTCACCTTTTTTTTTAAATATTATATGTAAATGAACTTTTTTAATTTGATTTTAAATTCGAAGAATTATTTCTTGAGAACGAAAGACTTAATTCAGAATTTTAGGAATTATCCTTTAAAATAAAGCATTTTTTTAAAATTAAGAGTCGATTTTATGAGAATATTTCAAATTTAAACATTTTTTATTTTGAAAGGAAGACTTAATATTGAATTTGAGGAATTTACCTTTCAAGAAGAGAGACTTTTTATATAAAATTTAAAAAAAGAGTATAAAAACAATAATTTAGATTTTAAATTCAACGATTTATGTATTAAGAAAAAATATTGAATTTTTGGAATTTACCTTTCAAAAATAAAGATTCTTCTTTTAAATAATAATTAAAGAATTAAACCCTTCTTTTAAATATTAAAAAGTTTAATGAAAATTTTTAATTGGATTTTACATTCAAAGATTTATTTTCTAAAAAAGAAATAAATTGAATTTCAGGAATTTACCTTTCAAAAATATAAATACTTATAAAATTAAGAAAAAATATTAATATTATTAATAACTGTCCTTTAATATGAACATTTTTAATTCGACTATAAATTTATTATTTAGAAAGAATTCTTAATATTGAGTTTTAAAGAAGAAAGATTTTTTTTTAAATAATTAGTAAAAAAAATAAGGTTTATTTTAAATATTAAAAAGTTTTCCTTATATACAGAAAACCTTATTTTGAATTTAACAAATTTTCCTTTCAAAAATAACGATTTTTTTACTTAATTAGGAAAAAATAAAGTTTAAATTTAAAAGAAATATTAAAAACTGTCCTCTTAATATATGAATATTTAAAAATTTATTTATTAAGAAAAAAATACTAAATATTATTTTTTAGGAATTTACCTTTCAAAAATAAAGACTATTTTTATAAAATTAAGAAAGAATACAAGTTTTCTTTTAATAAAAAAAAAACTGTCCTTCTATATTATTTAATTAGATTTGAAATTTAAAACAAAAAAACATATACAAAAAAGCTTAATTTTTAATGTTAAAATTCTTTCAAAAATTAAGACTTTTTTATAAAATTAAGAAATACATTTTTTGTCATATTTAACATTGTTATTTTTGACATTTTAAATTTGATTGTTATTAATTCAAAAAGAAAAACTCTTGCTTTAAATTTAAAAAAATACGAAAATGATATAAAGACAAATTTAATGTTTAATTTTAAGAATTTATCTTTAAAAAAAGTAATTTAATTTTAAGAATTTATCTTTAAAAAAAGTAATCTTTTATATTATTCTTTCCTAAAGTTTTCTTTTGAATATTAAAAAATGTAAATTTTGTGGGAGCATTTAAAATTGGATTTCAAATTAAACCAATTTTTTATCAAGATAGAAAGCTTGATATTGAATTTGAGGAATTTACCTTTAAAGCTTAAAGACTTTTTTTATTATTTTATAGTACAAGTTTTCTTTTAAATATTTAAAAATGTCAATTTTTTTTTAGATTTATTTATTATTAATTAGTACAGAATTACAATTTATTATGAAAATTGTTGGGTTTATTTTGAATTCAAAGAATAATATTTAGAAAATAATTGTTTTTTCATAAAATTAAGAAAGAATAATCTATTTCTTAAAATTAAAAAAAAACTGTCCTTTTATATTAACATTTTTAATATGATTTAAAATTAATTATTTAGAAAGAAAGAAAGACTTTATATTGAATTTGAGGAATTTATCATTCAAAAATATATAATAAAAAAAAAGAATGTTTTATTTTAAATACTAAAAAAGTGATCAATTTATATGAACATTGTTAATTTTAAAACATAATATTAATATATAATAATATATAAAATTATTTTTTAAGTTTTCTTTTAAACATTAAAAAGAGTAAATTTTATGAATATTTTACTTATTTTTATGTTTTCAGAATTTACTTTTCAACAAAAAAATCAAAAATTTACATAAAATTTAGAAAGAATACTAAATAAGAAAAATATGGATTTTAAATTCATTATTTAGAAGGAAATGAAGATTTAATAAATTAATATTGAATTCGAGGAATTGACCTTTCAAAAAGAAAGAATGTCTTTTAAATAATTATGAAAGAATACAAGTTTTCTTTTAAATATCATTTAGTTTTCCTTTTATGTGAACATTTGTTTTTAAATTCGAAGAATTATATTTTGAAAAAGAAAGAATTGATATTGAATTTTGGGAATTTGGTTTTAAAAAAAAAGAGATTTTTCTTTAAAATAATTAGGACGAATAAAAGTTTTCTTTAAAATTTTAAAAATTGTCATTTTTATATGAACATGTTGAGTTTGATTTGTAATTTTAAGTTTATTTAAAAAAAAAAACTTAATATTGAATTTTAGGAATTTACATTTAAAAAACAATGAAGTATTTTTTAAATAAAAAAAATAACATTTAATTTTAGGTGATTTTAAAACAGAAAAGGTTTTCTTTTAAATATTAAAACTATTTTATATAAACATTTTTAATTTGAATTCAAAGATTTATTTATTAAGAAAGGAAAACTTAATTGAATTTGAACTTGAATTTACCTTTCAATTATAAATATTTTGTTTATATAAAAAAAAATTAAAGTTTTCTTTCAAAGTATTAAAACAAAAGATTTAAATCGAACATTTTTAATACGATTATAAATTTGAAGATATTTTGAAATACTTTATATTGAATTTGACGGATTTACCTTTCAAATTAAAATAAAACTAAATATGAATTTCAGTTAATTAATTTTAAAACATAATATTTCTTTGTTAATTTCAAGTTTTCAATGAAATAATGTTATATTTTTTTATTTTTAAAATAAAATATAGATCTTTAGTTTCATAGTTTATCTTTTGTTTTCGCAAATAATTGTTAACATTTTTATATTGTTTTTTTTTTCAGGAAATTGTCTTTAATAAAAGAGTAATTACATTTTTTAATTTAATAGATTATTATTTTTTGTTAGATTTAGCCAGGAATTGTTAGATTCAAAAATAAATCACTAAACAACACTAGACGTTTGAATAGTATATTAACAAAAGTGAATCCTTTACAAAAAAAGTCTCAAAAGCCCAATCATAAAAAAAAAAGAAGATTATCCTTTCAATTAATGTTTTTACCATATTCACAAGACTAATCCAATCGAAAATCCACATAGTTTTAATTTTCAACAAAGCTTTCAGGCAAAACTCAATTAATGAATTCAAAGTGGAAATCAAAAAAGTGTTATATCCCACAACAAAGTCAAATTCAATTATTTGTTAATAATTAATATTTTATAAAGCGCAACAGAAAAACAAAAAACAAAACAAAAAGGGTTAAACTAGAGCACAATCTAATTATTATTAAAACCATTATTACTATGATGATGATGATGATCAGCATCGTAATAATGATAAAAACCATCGCAAATTTCATTTGAACTAAAAAACGAAACAGTTTGGAAAACAAGATAAAAAGTTAAATTACTTACCCAATCCAATGGCGGCGCAGCACATGACGGTTACAATGGATAGTGCAACTTTTAAACTTGTAATGGAATGTGCAGGTCGTGGTTTTCTATCACAGCATCTGGTCATCAAATATAAAAGTAATCCCAGCAACGAGACGATTAAGAGAGCAGCTGGTAATGATAAAAATATACCCAAACTCTGAAAAAGAAGATGAAAGGAAATTATTAGATTTTATTTCTTTTCTTTCAATGGTTTTTGTTAGGTATAAGAAGTATTGAATGGATGGTTTTTAGGGTGGGTCTTCTCTGGTTTTTTTTTCTTTTGTTTCAAATGTGATCATTATTTTAAATATTAAACATAATTTGTGATTTTGAATTTAAATTATATAGAAAAAATCGAGACTTGTTGCTTAATGTAAGAAGTGATCTAAGTAAAGAGTGAGAAATGATCTAAGTAAAATCTAAGTTGTGAAAGGAACTGAAGAACATCGTTGTAAAACAATTCACTGCACAAAAGTAGAACAATCNGTAAAGAGTGAGAAATGATCTAAGTAAAATCTAAGTTGTGAAAGGAACTGAAGAACATCGTTGTAAAACAATTCACTGCACAAAGGTAGAACAATCGTTTTTGATGAGTTTTATTGCAATTATTGTGAATTTTGACATAGATTAAATTCTTTGTATCTTGCAACATTGTATCTTGTGTTGGTGGAATCAGATAAATTAAATCACAAGATAAACGATTGCAGCAAAAATCTTGGCTCAATTTGAGTTTCAAAGGAAATTCTTAAAAATTCAAAGAACTTTTGTTAATTTACAAAGAAAAATATAGAAAAGTTTTTTGTATTAATTCAAAAATATATATATATTTAAAATTCAAAAACTGTATTTAATTTTTCAAGAAAACTATTATTTTAAATTCAAAGACATTTATTTATTTAATTTTCAAAGAAAATAATTAAGCTTAACATTTTTTTTTTTTTTTTATTTTCAAAGAAAATTTTGCAAATTTCAAAGAACTTTTGTTAATAATCAAAGAAAATTATTTAAAATTCAAAAAAAATAAAAACTATTTTCAAAGAAAATTATTTTATATATATTTATTTCATTTTTAAAGATTTTTTTTTTTTTCTTTAATGAAATTATTTAGAATTCTGATTTATTTAGATTTTAAAGATTTTTTTTTTATCAAAGAAATTTATGTAATTTTCAAGGAAAATTATTTAAAATTCAAAGAACTTTTGTTAATTCACAAAGAATATTATTTAAAATTCAAAATATATATTTAATTTTAATGAAAATTATTTAAAATTCAAAGAAATTTATATAATTTTAAAGATTTTAGTTATAATTTTAAAGAAATTTGTTTAAGCTTTAAAGATTTTTGTTTTAAATTTAAGGGAATATATTTAAAATTTAAAGAAACTTATTCAAAGAAACTTCAAAGAAATGTATTTAATTTTAATTAAGAAAATTATTTTTGTTTTATAGACAATTCTTTAAAAATCTAAGAAATGTATTTAATTTTCAAAGAAAATTATTTAAAATTCAAAGAACTTTTGTTAATTTACAAAGAAATGTATTAAAAATTCAAAGAAATATATTTAATTTGAACGAAAATTATTTAAAATTCAAAGATGTTTTGTTAATTTATGTAGTTTTCAAAGAATTAATTCACAACGAAATTCAAAGAAATTTATTCAAATTTTGACGGCATTTTTTCTTTAAGAAATTCATTTTATTTTAAAGATTTTTTTGTTAAATTTAAAAGTTTGATAACCTTTATTTAAATTTTAAAGGTGTTTTTGGGTCTTAATTAAAAAAATATATATTTAAAATTCAAAAATTATTCTTTAAAATTCAATTGGTTTATTTAAAATTCAAAAACTAGAAATTAAAAAAATGTATTTAAATTGTATTAAAAGATTTTAGTTTGAATTTTAAATAAATATATTAAGTCTTGTTTAAATTTTAAATATATTTAAATTCATAAAATGTCTTTATACATACAAAANTTAAAAAAATATATATTTAAAATTCAAAAATTATTCTTTAAAATTCAATTGGTTTATTTAAAATTCAAAAACTAGAAATTAAAAAAATGTATTTAAATTGTATTAAAAGATTTTAGTTTGAATTTTAAATAAATATATTAAGTCTTGTTTAAATTTTAAATATATTTAAATTCATAAAATGTCTTTTTTTATACATACAAAAATTTTGTTGAGGGAGAATGAATGGATGAGTGAGTTACTGATTGTAAGAGTGGAAGACGAACGACTGGATGACTGTTTGAGTGAGTGCGTTGATAAAAGCCTTAGTAGCGTATGAGAGAGTGCGAACGTGAGAGGATGAGTGAGTTAATGAGTGAATTCGTAAGTTTATACTACTCAAGTGAAAATGGAAAAGTGCTTGATTAATTTGATTAATTGAACAATATTTTAAGCTTTTATTATTTGTTCTCCTCACTTTGAATTTTAAAAAAACTGTAATATACCATTTTGTATATAATACGGGATGATGAAGCACAGCATGGTGGTTTCCCTTTTCTTTTTAAAATTATTACCAATATTGAAAGCTTTATTAAATGTCCTCCTCACTTTGAATTCAAACAACAATAAAGAAGCAGAACGTTTCTTAAATATTTAAAATTTAGGATGAAGCACAGTATGGTTGTTTATTAACTTTTATGATGTGTCGATTCTACTAACATGTTGAAGCACAGTGTGGCTGTTAAGCTTGCATATTAATGTATGTATTTGATGATAAATTTAAATTTCAGTCTTCGAACAGGGAAGTGAACCTATGCTTTAAACAAAACCTTTATATGGAACATACAGACGGCCGTACAGTAAAGATTGTTACAAAATTAAATGAAAAATACTGAGAAACCATAAAACTATTCTCAATGAAACCACTCTACCTAATCCAACAACCACCCTAAAGATTTCAATAATATTCATCTGTTTTCGGACGGTCTTCTGGTAGATCAAGCTGCTGGTATTACACAAGCACATCGTATCATCCGACCAACCCGCATACTTATGGCTGCACAAAATCAATAGTATCAATAAGCATTAGTCTCTTATTCCATCCACAGATGGAGGATGAGAGGAGAAAGTTGCACATAATTTGAATTTATTGAAAAAGTCGAGTAAAAAACGGAAATAATTTTTCTTCTTATTGAATTGAATGCTATCACAAACAGACTAATGAATGCATTGCATGTGCTTCAGATTCAGTTTTATTCAATGTGTTTTGCCGTGGGACACCGCACATCTTCGCTGCTTCTTCCTCCCTCCCTCGCTTCCCTTCCCATGGGATATTGTTTCGGGTTGGGGATCGATGGATCTGTCTATGGTAATTTATTTTGGTTGTTCGAAGAAGAGGAATCGAATCTGTCGTCATTCTTCGAATTCTCTAAGGAAGTGCCTTTTTGTGTTTTTTCACACAATACAGATAAGAATAGTTTGTGGGTTTCGAATTCTAGTTTCATTCTTTTCAAGATAATGAACAAAGGAATTTTCTTCTCGGTTTCGTAATGAGAGATTTATTGGTTTCATTTGAGTGATTGTGCATTTACTTGGAGGGTAATTTTTTTATCTGTTGTCTTAGGTTTTTGATTAGATTTTTTTAAAGATTTTTTGTTTATTTTTTTTTTTAATTGAGTGGAAAAAGAGTGGTTTTCTTACAATGTGGAGTGTGTAATGTAATGGAGTTTAGTGTAATCACTCATTAAACTCCATTGAGAGATTTTGGGACTTAAGACTTCTTTGAGAAAGTCAAAAATTCAATAAAAATTAACAACATTGAAAAGAAATTTTGGATATTTTACAATTTCCAAGAGTTGTTAAATTAAGAATGTTATCAAACTAAATAGAATATTGAAATTTCACTAAAAAATCCATAACTATTAGTGATTCAATATTTTAAAATTTTTAATAATTAATAATACATTTTTTTTTCAACATTCCATACATTTCTCTATTAACTTTTTCATTTGATTTTATTTAATTACAAAATATATATGTTTTAAATTTTACAATTCATAAAATATAAATATCTTTATGGAATTGTTAAAAATGCAAGAACAAAAATCAGCTTAGAAATTTTATTTTGAAAAGAATTAAATTTACTTTCAAGTTTTTTATTGTGGAGAAATTAAATACTTTAATTCAATATAGAATTCCCACAATTCTAATCTTACTGAAATTTAGTTAATTTTCTAATTCAAAATCTTTAATTATTTTACTTGTTTGATATTTTTTAATGTTTCTTTTAAATATACATTAATTTTAATCTTAAATATCCTTTAAATTCATAACTTTTCTTTCAATATAAACATTAAAAAAGTCATCAAATTTAAAACAGTTTTAAATGTTAATTAATTTTTTAACATAATATACAAATTTTCAAAGTTTTTCTTCTAGAGTAAAATCTAAAATATAAATATAAATATTAAAAAAAATATACAAATTTTCAAAGTTTTTCTTCTAGAGTAAAATCTAAAATATAAATATTAACAAAAAATTTAATTTGATTAAATTTAAACAAAAATAAAGACTTCTTTAGAATTTTTTATTTTAATTTTATTGCTTTATGTTTTTTGAATAAAAAATATGTTATAAAGAACGTCTGTTTGTATTTTTTTTAATACAAAATAAAACTTTTGAAAAGACGTTCTTAAAATATATATTAATATTTATTTTTTTTAAATATTAAGTTTATATTTTTAAACATATTTATGATGCGTAATAATTTAATTTTTGTTTAACTCTGTATATTTATTTTATATTAAAAATGTGTTAAATTAACAAAAAAAAATAAACATGGATAATAACCATGTTTAATTTTTTGTTTATTTTTAAAATATTAGAAGACATTATTTTTGGTATTTTTTAAATTTGAAAAAATCCATATTTTTAATTTTAATAATCATGATATTAATGAGTTATTTTTTATTTTATTTTTTTTTTTTTTTGATATTTATAAAATTTAAGAATTTTATATTTTAAAAAATGTTAATTATTATAAATATTAAAATAATTCAAATTAAACAAATGTTTCCAAGTTTTTGAAAATCTATATTTATTTTTGAACATTTTCTAGATGTTATATTTTAGAAAATATTTGTTTTTAATTTTTCAAAAAAATGTTAATGTTTAAAAATAGGATTTAAAAAACACTAAAAAAAAAAAAGAATGTTGACTTTCGTGTATAATCTAAAAACTTACAAAAAAACTGTCATATTTATTAAACAATGTTTATGGTATATAAATAATTATGGTTTTTTCGACAATTTGTTTAATAAATATAATTTTTGTTTTCCAAAATTAATATTAATATTTAGAAAATGAGTTGTTTTCGAAAGTATAACAAACAAATTAGTGTTTTATGTATTGGACTTTAGTGTAATCACTCATTATTATAATTTTGAGTGTTTAATGTAATGTGGAGTTCAATGTAATCACTCATAATTGATAGGTTTTGAGTAGTTTTTAGACTCTTGACTTTTCTGAGAAAGAAAACAGTGTCTATGAGTGAATTTTTTTACAATTTTGAGTGTGTAATGTAATGGAGTTCAATGTAATCACTCATAATTGATGGGTTTTGAGTAGTTTTATGACTTATGACTTCTTTGAGAGTGGAAATAGTGTCTATGAGTGAGTTTTCNTATATTTATTTTTGAACATTTTCTAGATGTTATATTTTAGAAAATATTTGTTTTTAATTTTTCAAAAAAATGTTAATGTTTAAAAATAGGATTTAAAAAACACTAAAAAAAAAAAAGAATGTTGACTTTCGTGTATAATCTAAAAACTTACAAAAAAACTGTCATATTTATTAAACAATGTTTATGGTATATAAATAATTATGGTTTTTTCGACAATTTGTTTAATAAATATAATTTTTGTTTTCCAAAATTAATATTAATATTTAGAAAATGAGTTGTTTTCGAAAGTATAACAAACAAATTAGTGTTTTATGTATTGGACTTTAGTGTAATCACTCATTATTATAATTTTGAGTGTTTAATGTAATGTGGAGTTCAATGTAATCACTCATAATTGATAGGTTTTGAGTAGTTTTTAGACTCTTGACTTTTCTGAGAAAGAAAACAGTGTCTATGAGTGAATTTTTTTACAATTTTGAGTGTGTAATGTAATGGAGTTCAATGTAATCACTCATAATTGATGGGCTTTGAGTGGTTTTGGGACTTTTGACTTGACTGAAGGAGACCAAGACTGTATTGGTCGACAGAGAGTACAAATTTACAACTGCAATGCCTTTCAATTGTAATGTAGTGCCTTAATTTAAAACTGAATACTTAAAAGATTGTTGTTATTTGAAAGGTTGGTTTTCGCATTTTTGAAATTAATTCCCAGCTATGGAAAATGAGTTGTTTTCTAAAATAAATTGTATAATGAAATGAAATCTTTATGTAATCACNGTGGAGTTCAATGTAATCACTCATAATTGATAGGTTTTGAGTAGTTTTTAGACTCTTGACTTTTCTGAGAAAGAAAACAGTGTCTATGAGTGAATTTTTTTACAATTTTGAGTGTGTAATGTAATGGAGTTCAATGTAATCACTCATAATTGATGGGCTTTGAGTGGTTTTGGGACTTTTGACTTGACTGAAGGAGACCAAGAGTGTCTTGAAACTTTTTCTACATTTTTGAAATTATATTTTTCAAGCTATGTAAAGTCATAATTATTGAGAAGACTATTGAGTGTTTTATAGAGACTTTCTCAAAGAACAAAATTCAGTGTGTCTTGAATTATAACCAGTTGGTCTTTTAGTCTTAAGATCTACCACCGATTACATATACGAGTACAATAAAGCAAAACGAAACGAAATTCTCATAAAGAAAAATTCTCTAAAACTAAAACCCTCAAAAAGTTTCCCTATTACTTTCCAACTAACATTTCAATTGCACTTTAAACCAAAAAGTAAACAAAGAGTGAATTCCAGAAAATTGCAATGTAATAAGTAATAAAAAATGTGTTCCAAGGTGAAAGGGAATATACTGTCATTTGATATGCTTCTCTTTTCCAGTCATTAAGTTTCTCGAGTAAATATGAATTAGTAACTTGGGAGTGGTGTTAAGTTGAATCGACATTAATAGGGTTAGGGTTCACTTTTTAACTTTTAGTGATTAATTTTAAATTTAAGTTCAGAATTGTATGACCTATTTTGAATATTGAGTTCTTAGTACAACCGATTATCCTCTGACAGGAACGAAAGAAAATAATGAATAGGGAGATTATAAAGAATAATGAAAGCAAGAAAAAAAATTCCTTTGTTTATTATATCGCTCTGAAAGAACTAGAATTCATCGGAACCCACAAACGATTCTTATCTGCTCTGAATAGGAACTATATATACAAAAAGATTTGAAATCTTGGAGAAAATGTGGAGGAGGAGGGTTTGTTTTTTGTTTTCAAATAGAGTATGTTTAGACTTAGAGTAAAGAAATGTTGTATTCATTTCGAATTAGGGAAAGGAGAATTGATTTTATATTACAGAAATCCCTTGACCGGAAAATGTAAATCTTTTTCCATATAATAGGAATTTTCAGCTGGATTGGATACATTTTCTCCAATTTGTTGGGTTTTGGATTCTTTGGTATCCGGAAGAAGGCATTTTTTTCTTAGCGTTTCGTGAAGGCTCACGTTACGTTTTTAGTGAGTTTACGTAAGAAAGTGCAGATTTTTTTTTAATATTTATATTTTTGAATGTAATTTTTTTTTGTGAAGCTTGGAAAATATGTTGGAAGGGGAAGAATATTTTTGTGATTTTACGTGAAGAATATATTTTCTATAAGTATGGATTATTTTTTTTCATTTTTTCTAAAATAAATAAATAATATTTTTGAAGATATTCTAAAGTTGAGAAGCTAGGGAAATATGAACACTGTTGGAGTGGGAAGAATATATGTTACTTTTTGTAACGTTACGTGAAGACTTCCGCTACATTTTCGATGTATTAAGGTAAGAAAGTGGAGCTTTTATTAAACAACAAAAAATAACACACGAGAAAAAGGTGACTCAAGGAGTATCAGTGGTATTAAGGAATGTTTGCTTATCTATTGGTTACCAGCTTTTATACATCAGTGTTGTTAGTTTTCCCTCTTCCTCTGAATAGAGTCAGGTATGAGCTGTCTGCTATTTTAACGAGTGTATTAGAGGTACCATTTGATCACATAAACATCGAAACGACGAGGATGGCGTCAGGTAATATATCAACTCACACAAAAGAAAATTTCTTATGAAAAATCCTGACGTGTGCACTAAGGATCGAAAGCAGAATCGTCAGACTGGAAGGCGAGAGTGCTAACACCTACACAAACCAATTAACTTTTAATTATACACATATATTTATATATATAAAGTGTTTTAAGGTAGGAACAACAGCAAACATTTTATGAGAAGGATTCATAAAATTTCCCAAGTTTAGTGGTACAGATTTTTTAACATCGGAAAAGCGTTAAGGCGAGAATTGTAACCCACACTCGGAATATGTTCTACACAGATTCAAAAATAGGAAAAAATAAAATACATTCTACAAATATAAAACACATATAAAATATGAACGACACTTATTTAAATATCTTAACATTTTGATCAGCTCAGATCACACATATATTGAGTAGATTAGTGGAATACGAACAAAAAAAAAATACATATTTTAAACAATTTTAAAAATATGAAAATAAATATTTAAAAAACATTAAAGATAACTCATTAATTTTAGGATTATTCAATTAAAAATGAATAAAAAAAACATTTATTTATATTTTGAACAGTTCAGAAAAAAAGTTATTTATTCATAATTAAATTGTTATTATACTTTTTCTTATTTTAAAAATATATTTTAAAACAAATTAAAATGACAAAAAACTCTTCATTCAATTTGAAAAGTTAAAAATTAATATTTTCAAAAATATTGAGTTTAAAAAAATGTTGAAACATTTATAATATTTTAAGAATATGAAAATAAATATTTAACAAAAATTCAAGATAATTATAATGATAATAAGGATAACTAAAAATAAAAAAGTATTTTTGTTTTTAATTTTAATAAATATAAAATTTAAAAAAAATATGATTTTTTTAAATATTTTTTTTTAATTGAACATGGATAACAAAATTATTAATTAATTTTCATGTAAAAAAAATATCGATCTTAAAAATACAAAACAAAAATTAAATTATTAATTATTTATCATATCATTAAAAATTTAAATACAGTATTAAACAAATATAAAAATTTGGAGAAAAATAAATTTAAAATTANTTAAATTATTAATTATTTATCATATCATTAAACATTTAAATACAGTATTAAAAAAATATAAAAATTTCGAGAAAAATAAATTTAAAATTGAATCTGGAATTCCAAAAATTAAACCACTTTTGTTTTATTTTATGTTGGATTTTCAAAATAAAGTTTCATGGTTAAACATTTTCAAAAATATGGAAACACATCATAAACTTTTAAAACAAAAATGTAGTTTAAATATCTAAAAAGTTATAAAAAATATATAATTTTTTTTTT
>JXPG01056636.1:0-13966 GCA_001015175.1 Megaselia abdita | reverse complement strand
AAAAAAAGCTATAGATAAATGAAAAGCTCATTAAATGGAAATTGTTTCTCAACATTTTTAAGGTTTCAGCTTGGGACTTCCATGCTTTTGATAATTTTTGCTTCTAAGATATTTATATTCTTAGCTAATATTTTGTGAACTTTAATTTCTAGAGTAAAGTAACATTTATTAAAGATTTCATATACATTTTAGGTTCAAGAAATAATATAGAAAATATAAGGATGGTTTATAAATTTGGTTTTGCTTTTAAATGTTGCTTTTAATTATAAAACAGCACATATTTTAAGACAAGTGTTTATTTTAAGACTCTATATTTGTTAAAAAAAAAAATAAGTATAAACAAATCTGATTCAAATATCTTAAAATAATTTTATATAATTAATTGTTTTAAATGTATTTCATACTATATTAAATTGGTATTTGAAACGTCTTGACATCTTGTTACTTTTTAATTAATTTGATTTTAGAGTCAAACTAAATACTCTCTCTTTTCAAGAACCCGAAACAATTATTCTATCTATTAAAAATCAATTTAAATAATAAAATATACATTGTGTTGATTTTTCTAGGATAGTATCTGAGATACATTGAAATCATAAAAACTTAAAGTTTTAATAATCTTATGTTTTTCGGGATTTATTTCTCCCATCGGAGAGATTTAAGACCTAAATTCTTCAGATTTCCTAAACTTTGATCGAAATATTTTATTTTCAAAGTCTTACCAAAATTATAAAATTTTCAAGTCTGAAATAGAAAACCCTTCCAACTATGAAGAGAAAATAAAAACAAACAATTGTTTCGTTCGGCTATAACTTTGTTTTCTGGAATACACCAGGTTACATATCTGTTTGTAATATGAAATAAAAAATTATAAATAAATATTTACATTTTACTATAAACAATACAAATAAAGTCCAATAAGTCTATGAGATTTCTTCTACTGAGAAAATTACTGAAGACAGGCTTGTAACTTTTCTACCCATTCTTGCGCCGCGACAGCATTTATCGCATAAAAATTATATGTTCGCCTATTAGTTTTTAACTGGAAAGACAAAAATGATTTTCATTTTCTTATAGAAATATTTCAATTCTTACGTCAAAGAATGCTCTTTCATCCACTTTTTTAGCTCCTATCGGCATCGGTGAGACAGACATTACTGACTGTACATCTGCTAAGTCTGTGATTTCAGAAATTATAAAGGATTATAAATATTGTCTTCAAAAATACAAACCAATTAATCCTTTGCAACTCGAATCTTCTACAGCGTCGTAATATCTGAGCTGATGTTTTATGGAGTCCAGAACAAACCATCTTTGTTTCCAACTTTTAAGTAAAGCTCCTCGTTTATACAAGTGTCTGAAAGTGTAATGTTGTTGTTTCAATAATTAAAATATACCATAATATGTCTTAAACATTTTTATATCAAGAAAACTTATAATATTAACTAAAAATATTTAAAAACTTACCCCTCATGAGTCCTGTTTTCAGCAACATTACTACTGAATTGGTTGTAATACTGTTGACTAGTGGTTCCGTGTCCTGTCGTCGCACTTGAAGCTATACTAGCTGTGTCTCCTTGGGGAACATTCATACTAGCCGCTGCTTCGATCGCCTTGTACTTTGTACAATTCTTTAATGTGACCTCAGTACATTTTTCATGATATGCATTACCACAATCCATACATCTATATCCGTTCGAAGGACCCCACAGCAATTTGTCGCAGTGACAGCAATTTGTAGGAGTGGCATACTGATGTTTTTCAAACCTATGGGGATGTGAGAAGCTTTCCTGTTGATGTTGGTATCCTGCCCCCGCCATTCGTCCTTTCATCAGGATATCATAAGTTGACTTTTTATGAAGAAATCTACCATGAGATCGCACAAGAACACTACTAAACGATGATGATCGGCTCAAACCTATGCCAATTGACTCTGTGTGGGGTAGTTCGAGTTTGTCCCATACCATCCGCCAGTTCTGGGCCAGAAGGCCTCTTTCGGATTCAACTTGCTTTAACTCTTGAAGTAAACGGGCAAACGCATTTGGTTCGCATTTCTCAATACAATTGTAACCTTCCGCGATCACTTTCCTTTTAATATCATTAGAAGAGTTGATGTGATCATCATTTTCATCGATCTCTTCCTCTTCATTATCCACACTTACACCTTCAGGATCATACGGCGGGCCATTGGCCAACTCTTCACATATATAATACCTCCACAATTCCAAGCAAGACATTGACGTTTGAGGCCGCAAAACAATGCGATTCGGTTCCATTGAGTACAAGAAATTGAAAAACTGTGAATTTTTGGAATTTTGCTTTTCTATATAATCGAAAATTGAATAACCTATAGGCAAATTTGACGCGTTCCTTGAGTGGTGAACTTGGTGGTGGAAGCCTGATGAATTTGGATAGACTATTTCATCGTCAGATCCAGCTGGAAACAATGAATGTTGATATTGGAATCGATTGGAATATTAATTGAAATATAACTTATCATGAAATATGTTTTGGAATCTTTTATAATTTAATTATTTTGATAATCAACCTAATTACAAAAATAACAATGACGCCAAACATTTTTCTTTAAAATTAAGCAAATCTTGAAAGGAAAACATTATTGCGAACATTGTTTTTTTTTAGGAATTTCGTGATTTCAGTAGGATTTTTATAATTTTGAAATTCATTTAATGAATTTATAAATGTACGTTCTTATATATTTTGGGGACTTTGTAAAAAAAAATTCAGATTAATTTGATTTTTTTAATTTTAATCTAATCCAATTCAAGAAACAGCAGTTCGAAGAGCAAAATTGTTGTTTTGTGAAATTGAAATTACTGGTTTTGTAAAATTATTTTGGTTCATTAATTGCTATTTAATAGTCTGGGTTAAATAATTTCTGCTTTTGCTGTAGCCTTAGTCTCTGCTACAGCTTTTTGTGACAAACATTTTGATCGAATATTTAAGTGTGTTCTAGTACGTTTCAGGTTTGGTTGCATCAATAGGATCTGTTTGAGAATACTCAATAATTGGTTTTAATATTGGTGTGTGTTGTCGTTTGGTTTAATTTCCCTGTGGTGAAGTAATATCTTTATTCTTCTTAATTTTCGTGAAAATCTGAAGTTGGTTCTTTTGTTACTGGTGTAAGGTCTTTTGGTTTTCTCCTTCATTTATTAGTTTGTTCCATTTCTCCTCATCGCAAAGCGACCCAACTACAAACAGACTGTACTGTACAAAATTCGACTCTTCCGGGATTTTTAATATTATAATATTTTATTTTCGGATATTTTGAATTTCTTCTGTATTCCCATCTTCTAAAGCTATTTACCTCTGATGTGATTACTTTCTCTTCTGAAGCTTTAATATTTGCTAGGGACAGCACCTACTTATCTAGTCACTCAAATCCAAATAATTTAATAACATATGACTTTTAAAAAAATTGAAAGGTGTAATGCGAATTTCATCTTAGATATTCTCAGATTAGTATAATCCAAAACTTAAAACTTTTGCCTCAAAGTTCTTTCAAATTGTTGGTCCGTTTCATATAAACTTGTTGGCCAACTTTTTGACCAATTTTTAACAGTTGTTAAGGCTTTTAAAAAATTAAGGACGAACACCAAAAATCTGTTTTTGTTTTATGATATTTCAAATGGGCTTGAAATTAACTTGATTTTTATGAATAAGGTGTTAAACATTTTTTGATTTATTATTTAAAAAATTGTGATTTATGAAAGTTTTCGATAATTTATTTAAATGTTTGACAAATATTTAAAACCAATGCTTTATTTTTTTAAATCTTCCCTAGATTTCTAAACAAAGTTCAATAATTCAAAAACAGAACAATCAAATAAATAAAAAAAAAAAAATAATAAAAAAACTCACCTGACGTAGATGTTTTAACGACATGTCTCGAATTCAGAGAGCCCCTTTTATCCTCAATTGTCGTGATTCCCAAGTCAAACCTTTCCAATTCACAGTCGAACAAAAACGATCGAAAACGGCAAGAAACACTATGATATGCAATAAATCTCAAATAAAAATCGTTAAATTCAAATGCTAATGGGAATTGTAACATAATTTGATGCACAGCATCCAAAAACTGTAAAAATATTGGAGCGAAGACTGAACTGGAACTGCTACTTATTCGAAGATTGCTTCTGTGTGCAAACCTGTGCCCAAAAGCCAGCCATTCCTTCTCAATTAACACTCTAAATCCCTCGATGGTCCTATAATACGGATCCAAGCAGAGTTGCGCCAAGCACGTAATTTGCGTGGTAACATCCCATCCATCCTCTATACATAGGGCCACGCTGGACTCTTGAAGGTCTATCAAGTCCACAATAGCCCCAGACAGTTGAAGCAACGACTGCATATGTTTCAACCATTCCGACTGTTCGATCATTTTGAGGAAAGTCAATTCGCTCTCTGCTGAGGCTGAAGAGGTCGTGGTATTAATGGTAGAAGATGGCATACAAGCCCTCATCAATTTCTTAAAAGCGTTTCTCGACTGTCGGACTTCCGGGAAATCGATAGGTAGGAATTCAGCAATGTCAGCTATTTTAGCGGACTTACTTTGAGATTTTTCCCCAAGAATATAAAGAGGAACTCTTTGTATGGAACTTAAATTGTTGGGATGACTTAGGTGTTGGTTAGGCTTTAGAGAACCCCAATGCTTCTTTCTATTCATATCCGGAGTTAGAGTCGACGAAAGATCATCCCTACTAGGTTGAAGCAAAGAGTTTATAGAAAAAGATGAGGTCTCTAGATGGTTTCTTGGGATTATGGCATTGGGCATGGTTTGAATGACCTTAGTGTAGTATTTGTCCTGCTCGTGATGACTGCTACTGCCTACCATACCACTGCCACTGTATTCATCCGAATTTGAAGGATGAGATTTCAACATTCCCATCATCGACTTCGCCAAGGACGTAGAACCCCGTAGTAACATGGCGCCGTTTCTGTGCCTCCACGTTGGAACTGGTATCCTTTGATTCTTATAGCTTCTACTCAGACCTCTAAGGTTATCGTCACTAAAGGTATTTGGGGCTAAGATAATGGCTGGATACGACCGACAAAGAGCGTAAATGCAGTTGACCGTAGTGGCTCGGAAACCGGTATGCTGATCAAAAAAACCTAATCTCTCCCAGTCCTTCACATAACTTCGTTCTTTCAATCTTTCTATATCCTTAGACGAGACTTGTCGAGGTAGAGTGTCTCCTGACCCTGGACCGCCTTCGTTGTCAGAGTTCCCATCATCCCCATTGTAATTATTCTGATCAAAATCTATACCGGACAGGATATACTTTCTTTTTGTGTTAATCTTTTGACGAATGCCCACTTTTTTTGTTGTTCGTAACAAAGTTTTCTTGGCGATTCCTCGTAAAGTAGAATTCTTCTCTTTGACCTTTCCTTGTAAATTAATATTGTTTAGAGTCATTCCATGACAAGAAAATG
This sequence comes from Megaselia abdita, assembly GCA_001015175.1. Taxonomy (NCBI): domain Eukaryota; kingdom Metazoa; phylum Arthropoda; class Insecta; order Diptera; family Phoridae; genus Megaselia; species Megaselia abdita. The sequence continues at coordinate 8,512 of JXPG01056636.1, read as the reverse complement.
CAAAGTGATCGTATTCATCAGAGGCATTCCTCACTTTATTCAATAGTTTTCGAAGGTTTTCAATCTGTTCAGGGGTTACTTCGGTATCGAAAGCGACTCGAATCATTTGGAATGTACTCGACCGCATTTGTAGCCCTTCTGGCAAAGCCTGGTCCAATTGAGAAGTGTTTGGTATTGAGATTTTCTTTTCTTTAGACAAAGAGGAAATCGGGAACGCTCTAGTGATTTTCTGTTCACAAGTGAGGCGATCGCAAGGTGTTCCTCGGAATATCACCCTATAATTTGTAAGAAAAAGAGCTCCTTCGGCGGGAATTAGATTCAGGACATCGTCCTCCCTTCCATCATTCAATAGATATGTACGGATTGGTTCCAACAGACTTTTCTCACCTTGGAGAAGTGATGGGGTTTGAATTTTTGGCTTTTGAATAGGTGGGTGGCGTTTGGATTCTCGGTAAACGCTTTCTAAAGTTTCAATGTGCATATGAACAACCCCCGGTACCATCGTATGGAGACTTTTTATATGATCTGCAGTTACTCCACCTTCATTGCAGACTCGATCAATAAACCGGGATACCATTTTTGAAACATGATTTCCTGTTTCAGATACATTGAAGTTTTCCTCGTAACCCTCATCTGAGTGAACACTTACGCTTTGGGATTCCATAATGCTGTGGAAGAAAACTTTGGTTTATTTGTTTGTTTTAAATAAGGGAATAAAAAAATAAAGACGTTTTTCTTTTTTCTAAACCGATTGAATGGAAGAAGCCTTATTAACTGGGAATATGGAGAGCGTCAAGATTCAAATTTCGAAGATAAATAATGAAAACTATTACAATTGGAAATTTAAGACAGAGATGCTGTTCGAAAGAGAAGGATTGTGGTATACAATTTCTGAATTAACACTTAATAGTAACATATGCGTGGAGTAAAGCAGACAAGTACGAGCATTGATTTGTCTATCAGTTGAAGATAATCAGTCACATTTAGTAAGGAAATGCGATTCTGACAAAAAGGCATGGGATGCCTTAAAGGAGTATCACGAAGTTGACAAATTGAGCACCAAACTTCAAATCATACACAATATTTGTGATTTGAAGCTACCAGGAAGAGGAAACATTGAAGATCACATGAAAGAATTTACAGAGAATTTTGATAAATTGACCAATCTTTGTGAAGCAATTTTATCTGATAACTGGGATAGCTACTACTGCTAAGCAGTCTTCCATCCAGCTACGACACTTTATAATGGATGTGGAATCAAGACCAGAAAAATATGTAACACTAAATTTTGTTCAATCAGAGGCAAAGCTTATTGACGAATATCGGAAGAGCGTTAATCGTGAAACTGATAACAATCGTTCTGCCTTCAATGTTGAAAAGAATAATTTGGTTGACGAAAGAGAATGCTTTTACTGTAAACAGAAAGGACATTTGAAATGAGATTTTGAAATGTAAGAAACTTAAAGAAAAGGAATTGCAATAATGTTGAAGTTTTCAATGAATCACAATTTGAGCCTTCTACGATTAAAAAAGCCTTTCTTTCTCTAACAATTATGTACAATTATGGACTTGATTCATAGTGATATATGTGGATCAATTCAATCGTCACATTTATTTTAGTAAATTTTGCGTGGTTTATCTAAACAAGTATAAAAGTGAAGCCTTTGAGAAAACTAAAGAGTTCTTAAACTTAGTTAAAAATCAGTTTGGTAGATATCCAAAGAAGTTTAGATCAGATCAAGGTGGAGAGTATTCAAACTTACATAATACTGAAACTTATGAGATCGAGATTTCAAGAGATGTAAGATTTGTCATTCGAAACTATACAAGATTTGTCTAGTTCAGAAATTCTTTTAAATTATCCAAGTCTATATAATAATGTTTACGCCAACAACAGATTTTAGAAGATGAAGATCCACTATTCTTGAGTTTTGAGGAGGAGCATCGGCATGACAATGATTCGTTGAATGAGCAAAACTATATGAAAAGCACGTATGAGTATGATCTTTTGCCTAATAATAACATTTTTCAAAAGACGTGAAGTTAGCGCAACTAATCAAGAAGACTGGAATGAGTTAAAAAGAGTTGCAAAATATTTGAAAGGCTCATCTAATTTGGTCCTTACATTGAGTTCCAATCACTGTAAGAAAATATAAATTTTGTTATTGACAAAGATTAAGGAGGAGTGTGAGGAGTGAGTGTTGAAGCACTGCTATGAAATCATTTTTGATTTTTGTAAAAATTTCTCTTTATATTTGCATTTCTGATGCTTACAAAAAAGACTATGCTCTAAGTGGAAGCCTAGGGCGTATAGTAAATGNAAGAAAATATCAATTTTGTTATTGACAAAGATTAAGGAGGAGTGTTGAAGTTTAAGCACTGCTATGAAATCATTTTTGATTTTTGTAAAAATTTCTCTTTATATTTGCATTTCTGATGCTTACAAAAAAGACTATGCTCTAAGTGGAAGCCTAGGGCGTATAGTAAATGGTTTGAGATGCTCGATTTGCGCTGGATAATAGATATTGGTATCGGAGAGGTAAAAGATGAAGACATTTGATTTTGAACCATATATCTCGAAAACGGTCTACAAATTTTCCAGTATTTTTTGTTAAAAATGTCGTTTTTTCCTTCTTAAAAAAAGACATTTTCAAAGCCTCATATACCGAATTTGTTTTCTTAAAAAATGTTTTATCCTAATTCTTAATCGATGTCAATATCTCGTTTATTAAAAAAAAAATAGTCGAATAATTTTATAATGTATTATCAGAATCCATAGTAATTTTAGTTTTGGAAATTCCGTGAGTTTTTCTTTGAGAAAGAAATAAACAAAATGTTGGCGATGCCGAGATTTTTCAAAAAGCTAAACCTTTTTGTATTTTTTCAGTGAGCCTAAAAGCTCTATGAGCGTATGTCTAAACATTGTATACAACACATCTTTTTTTTAAACACCCTAAAAATATATTTATTTACAAAATTTAAAAAATGTATATGCTTTTTTAGAATTGATGTAATAAAAAAACCACTTCAAATATAAAAATTGCACCTAATTTTACATAGTTTCTAGTGATACTTCTTTTTTTAAATAAAATATTTAAGAGCTTGACAGTATTTATATTTCAAAATTAGCTTTTCCTTCAGACATGATTCCAATAACTCTTAATTTAGACGAGAATACAAAATATTTAAAATTTGAATCCGATCGTTATAGCACGTCTTTCCGAATGTCTTTTCAAAATAACATAATAAGAAAAACAAAAAAAAACTTACCTATTAGAAACGCTCCTGTCATCTTCTAAATGAATAGGATTTCGTTGGGTGTGTCCAGTCATATTAACTTCTAATGGAATCAGAAGAGACACCATCCTATTAGCGTAATGAATAGCTTGACTGTATAAAGTGGATTCTTCGCAGTTAATCATTTCATGTTTGTGTTCGGGAGTCATCGAAGGAGCCTGCCTCATCTGCTCTGCAGCGATTTCCAAAGCAGAAGGCCCTCCATAATTCATGTTGTTATACCTCGGAGTATACAAAGCCTTGATTTGTTGTTGAACATCTTGATAGAACGTAGTTTCCCAGAAGTTTTGATTCTTCCAAACATGATGATCTTGGATTAGAGTGTATGCGAACTGCATAATTCCAGTCGATAGCTTTCTACAGAAAACCGTGGAGATCGGTAAAAGAAGAGCAGCGACGCCGTATTCATCATTCGAAGTATCATTTTGAAGGGCTTTGTTCATCAACCTAACAATCAAGTCGAATTGTTGACTGTCCAAGACAGCTTTGTTTCCCGTTACACATTTGTTCAGTTCTTTGCATAATGTGAGTCTAGCGTCTCTGTGCTCTAATGTTCGCATAACAGCCGGAAATATCTTTCGAGCATCTGTTATCTTGTTATCGAAAATGCATAAAATACAAGTCTTCAGAACCTCTAACCGCCTTGCTGAATTAAAAGGTAAAGGTCGGCCATCGGCGTAATTTTGCAAACGAGGTCCAATCGGAACGATCCTTTGAACACATCGTCCAGCTTGAAAACGCGTTTGAATAAAATTCTTTGAAGCTCCTTCCTTAATTATGTTTTCAACTTCAGTGTAGTTGATGAATGGGAAGGGTGGCTGATGGATTCGAGAGAAGGCTCCATCTGGTGGTCTGAGGTTCTTCTGGATGTAGTTCTGGGGATTTGGGTTCTCGTTTCGAAAAAGTTGTAAAGCCAGCTCCTTTATATGACTTATTAAGAGAGACTTTTGTTGATTTTCAGTCTTAATTAATTCATTTATATTTGAGTAAAGTTCATCCCATGCATCGATCTGTCGCCACGGTGGTCCTCTTTCGTTCACAAATCCTGTGAAAAACATACTTTCCAAGACCCTTGAAATAAATTCGTTCTCGATTAAATCCTTTGCTCCAAGAAAACCTGATTTGTTGAAAGTTATCACAGGTTTCGGATGGATACGAATTATCGTTAAGCAAGATCGGTATCTGGAATTTTTAATATACATATTACTTTTTTGTAAGATAATATTTTTGTAAAATCCAAAGTTGGTTTGTCGTAAAAAAAACACAAATTTAAATACTAAAAAAAGCAGTGTCGTGAGAAGTACAAAATGTAGTCTCTCAAAGATTTAAAAAAAAAAATGTTTAGTTTTTAATTACTATCTATATATTAAAACTCAGATATGTTTGTGGGTATATGGGGATCGAGGAGGTTGATCCGATTTTGAAAAAAAAAAAAATTAGGATATGTTGATNGTTTTGAGCATAAACGTAAGGTAAGGTATGGACAATTTGTTTTTTCTGTTTCTTTTTTAATTTGCACTTTAGAACGTAGGCAATGTGGGTATAGTTGAACAAGGAATTTTAAGAAACACGGTTCCTTTCAAAATGTTTTATACAATATGAATATAGTTGGACCAGGAGGGATTATTGAGATAAATCAAGAGTTATGTGTGAAACCGATTTGGACTAATTCGAAGGATAAGTTGCTCAAGGATATGGTTGAACAGGGATTTTCAGAGAAGGAATAATTGTAGATACTGCTGAAATATCTGAATTGGAATGGATTTCAAGATCCCATATTTCAGCAAAACAACAAATACCCTTACTATTAAAACATAAAAAAAACTAAGTTTTAAAAATTCAAAAACAGCTAAGTAAAAAATTAAAATGTTTTAATTAAAATAAAAAATACCATTAAGAATTAAAAACAAATATTAAGCAATAATATAAATAAATAATTAAGAAATTAACAATAAAACAAACATTTAAAACAGCATAGGCACAATTTAAAAGAAAATACAGAATTAGCATTTTGTATTAAATTACCATTAATTAAAAATATCCAGAAATAGCATATGTAACATTTTTGTTTTTCATCAAAACAAGAAATATCATAAAGAATTAAAATAAATCTGAACAATTTTGAATAAATAAAAACCAATTTAGCCTGCAATAAAATAAAAAAAAATTATAATATTAAAAAACACAAAATAACTATAAAATATTGTGTAAAAAATAAATAATATCGGTAATTTGACTAAGAAACATAATAAAAATAAATTTTAAAAAACAATGTTTTTTTTAAAATTAATCAGATTTATTTAAGAATTCCACAAGGAATAAATATAACTAAACATTATATTAAAATATGTTACAACAAGTACAAGGGAACAACAATAAAATAAATAATGACTTCTACAAAATTCAAAAAAATAAAAAAAAAATCGTAAATCAATCAGCTCAGCCAAAAAAAACTAATATTCTAAAAAATAAGAAATTAATACTATCAATTATTAACACATTTTTTTAAATTTATTTTTTTATATTCTAATAACTCTCTAAAATATTTATCAAAAAAACCAATCTACTTAAAATTCAACATAAAAAACTTATTCTTCACAAATAACTAACCAAAATATTTAAAATAAAAAGAAACCAAAGTTCAATAAAATAACAAAAACAGACCAAAGTGAATAATCAATTTGAATACAAAAGAGCTTTCAAGTATAAAATTTCATAATAAAAATACTATATGTTTGAAATTCAACAAATAAATGACAACCGCCCATTGTTAAAAAGGCTGAACATTTACAAAACAAGGCCAAGCTAACTTCACTTGGAACAAAACCATATTGTTATCTCGCAACCAGAATAAACTTACAGTTTTGAAAAAAAAAAAATGTTTTTTAAAGATTCATAGACAAAGAAATACATAAACTGGTGAGTTTTTGCTGTTTTGTTATATAAGAGAAGTGCATTCAAAATAAGCAAACTTGGACGAACACATTTTGAAAGTGTATTCAACCATGTATACAAGAGAATGTCTGAACTAGTATTTAAAACTTCCACAATCAGTGTTCAAAAGATTTAGAAAACTTCTTGGCGCGGTTTTCAAATACATTCTAGAATACTTCAGAATGCCAAAAAAGGCGTCACTAAATACATCCCGGAGACTTCTCCAGAAAAACCTGAAGACGTTTTCTACACTTATAGAAGAATAGAATAAGTGTCGTGCTCCTTTAGAATTATCTTGCTATATCAATATTTCTAGATTCAAGTTTAAGATAAACTTTTAAAATTAAAAGGAAACAATTAAAATTCTTCAGTCAAGCTTAGAAATATTTTGTGGGTTCAAATTTTGTTCAAAGTAAAAAAAATACTCACCCCTGTAACAGTTGCGCAAATAATCTCATAAAAACAGCTCTAATTTGTTTATCTTTCATTTCGTCTTCGTCTTCTTTCTCGACGAAATTCCCTCCGACGATAGTTCCTGTCGACGAGTTCAGCGTATTAGTGTTGGAATGCTTGAATGCCAGATCATCCTCAGCTAAATTAGGCTGAAGAATTAGTATTAAAGATTGCTGGGTTGCATCTAACAATGGCGCTGGAAAGAATGGAACCGGAGGAGATAAAGACGTAGGAATAGTGACGGATCCTCCATCGATATCAGCGATGATGACATCCATTAACTCGTAGAACTCGTGTTGCAAGGAACTGTGAACTCCCATTAGGAAAGGTGTTGGAGTTGAGAGAACTTCAATGAGAGGAGCCGGTAATATAGGAATGTACACGTGCGTGTATTTGAATGGATACATAAGAGCAGTCAATGCTTTACAGCATTCAGTCAATCGTGAGTAACTTTTCGAATGGAACAAAACCTTATTCTCAGTCATGATGGCGCAGAACAACAACAAAACATTTTTGATTCCCAAACGTTGGAAGAGGAAATAAACACTCGATGATGTCACTGGAAGAGTCGACGATAATGGCGGTTGAAGTGACTGCTTGTCTCCAGCTCCGATTGAGAAACGAACTTGAGGCCCACCTGGAGAAGGAACCTGAATGCATCCAAGAATATTCCCGATCAACGCTTCTAAGGAATATGGAAGGTTTTCGACATAAACCGTATAAATAGTTCCAAGGCAATTCTGTTGAAAATAAGAATAATAATGAAAATAAAGAAAGAGATTAAGTAAAACCTACTCTGAATGTCTCCGGATAATCCAACCTCGAAACCAGGACCAAACATTTTGGAGCATACATAACATTTTGATGCAGGATTGTAGAGGATGTTCCGGATAGTTCTAATGCTTGGTGTCCCACAGGTATAGTATCTTCTTCGTCATCTATTTCTCTGTGAGGTGTCACTGTTGTGGTTTCTGTGAAACACATGCATGCACAGTAATGGCGATTTGCATCTATATCAGTCAATACTGATACAAAGAAACGAGGCTCCTGCCGCTCACTTGATAACTTCCATCCTAGTGGTTGGCAAAACTGTCAAAGAAATTGGGAAATTCTTGTATTTTGTTCACATAATATTAATAGAATAAAAAATAGTCTTTTTAATGTAAACTTATAGGAAGACCCATATATTGATGGCATATTAAAAATAAGATACATTAATATTATACCATAGGTAGAATATTCTAAACATTGTGAATACAAAATACAGACAGACTGTAGGTATAACACAGACCTCACATAACACAAACATTTTAATTTATTTATTTTTAGTATACGATGAAAATGTCTAAACAAAAATTGAAAAACAAAAAGTGAATGTAATGTAATAACTTATTATTAATGAGAAGAATTCGTTAGACAAAAAAGAAGAAGTACTTAATTTTATGAACCAAACACTTTGTTGGATTCTATGGACTCTTAACATACACCCTGAAAGAATGTTGCATTGCTGGAAGAAATTAAAATTACTTTAAATTACAATATTGCTAAAACCATTGAAAAGTACTCATACATTTTTAGTAGGTGGGAAAAGCAATAGGTAAGGACGCAAGTAAGTTTTTGTATTAAATTTTAGACTTTTATTCATTGTAACTTTGTAAAACTCATCTATTTACTCCAAACATTTTTTTTTCGACTTTGTGACTCTGCCCGCAACTTATTTTTAGGGACATCCCGTTTTCACAGGAATGTACTCCCATCGATTTAGTATAACATACGTGAACCAAAATTTGGTCGATTACTTAAACATGCCAACCTTTGCACTTTTTAA
>JXPG01056536.1:821-12322 GCA_001015175.1 Megaselia abdita | reverse complement strand
ATCCGACTCACACGAAAGAAAATTTCTTACATTTATACATTTATTTCTTATATTTAACATTTATAGCACACTTATTTCGTATGTAGAATATTCATCAAACGAAATATGTAAAGAAAATATTACATTTTAATTATGTCTTACTGCAGTTCATTAAAATATGCAGTCTTCTTCTGAATAGAGTTAGAAATATAACTCTTATTTTTTAATGAGCGGTATAGAAAAACTAATTCACACGAAGGCAGAAGTATTTTTAATTAATGTTCGCTTCCTATGAACGTATCATCTATTTTTCTAAATAAGTGCTGTAGGATCAATAAAGGCTTTTTCCGCCCGGTCTTCTTAATTTAAGAAACAAAAAAACCCTAGTGCTAATATGGAATGTAGTCCNTTAATTTAAGAAACAAAAAAACCCTAGTGCTAGATATGGAATGTAGTCCTACTAAACCACTCCATTCAAATATTTCTTAGAAAGAGAAGCAAAACAAAAATCATAAAATAAGACATTGTATTCATTAAATCATAAAAAAATAACTAAAAATATTTGCAAATAATACCTACTCCCATTATAATTGAAGCCCCAATTGCCCTTCACACATTAATATGTTAGGTTTTGTTTACAATGAGTTTCGTTTGATTTCACTTCAAACGCACTTTGCAACCTCGCATCACTTGGAAAATATTTAGCACCAATGATTAACATCTCAGTTTAACTGAATCAGCACAATTCACCTCAGTGTTTGTTTGTATTTCCTCTTGTATTCCAAAGTCAAGTAAAGAGTGTATTCTTTCAAGAGGGTATTGAATTACATATAGTAACTCACATTCATTCATTTTATGAATTCAAATAAATAAGAACAAGATAAAATTTGAGCAAATAACTCAAAAATTTTAATTCGCAGAAAGGAATTCACTTGACCTCTACTCGTTTTATGGTGTATGACGCGTTTTTCACCATCCATGAAGGAAGGAAGCTTTCAATTCAAATCTTTGCGATTTTTCTCATTCCCAAACATCCGGTCTTGGGAAATTATCATGATTCACAACGCAAGTTAAAGTCTAAGTAAGTTATAGTATACCTGTAGAGTGTATAGAGAGAGCAGTTAGTATCACTGCATTAGTTTCAGTTCATTTGCGACGACAATGAACGGCTTGACGTCATCCAAGACAATAAGGCATTTGAATCTCATGAAATGAAATGGAATGGAATCTTACTTGTATTAATTGACTGATAATTCAATTATTCTTTGGTATTCTTCTGTCGTTCTTGAGGTGATTTTGTTTACTTTGGGAACTGGTTTTCGATAACGCTCTTTTATGTTTTGTCTGTGAGTTTTTCTTTGTATTAGTTTGATTTTCTACGCAGGATTTTTGTTGTTTTTTTTTGTTATGGATTTGAATTACTGTACGATAAGTTGTGCGAAAATTAGAAAGAAAAATATAAAGTCTGACAAAAAGCGAATTTTTGAAAACGTTTTTGTAAATATTTGTTAATTTTAAAAAGTGTTCAACAAAAACCGATATTGTCTGATTTATAAATACTTCCAAGAACCGAAAAAGACCAAATCTATTTAAAATAAGCTTTGCAATTTAACAGTTTGAGAGATAGTTGATTTATTATTAATATTATTAAATTTTATTATTTTTAAAAAATATCATAAAATTTTATAAGATACAACAAATGAAAATCCCGTGCACAATTTCAGAAAGTAAGGTAATAAAAGCCTGAATTTTAGTGAGCGAGTCTTTCGTTTAACATAAATGAATCCCAACACAGAAAAAAACCAACAAAATCCTAACATTCTTATCTGTTCCGAAAGCTTGTATATGAAATAAATGTTCATAACTAGGAACATTTGTTGAAACGAGGGGTAAACATAAGAAATATTAAAGTCAAAATGTTGTACAATTTTTTAAAAGTCTCGAAAATCAAGCCAATATTTTTAGCTCAAATTTTTCAAGGATGGATTAATATTGCAGAGCAGTAAAACTACGTCGTTTGGAACTAAAAATTGTTTGTTCGAAAATTAAGTAGCACATTTTAAAATCGCCTTATTTTCATATGATGTAAAAGTTCTTTAAGTTATGATTGACTTTGGATTTTGGCTTTTTGTTGTCAAAAAATAATAAAGGCATTTGGAAATCTTCGTCCTTACCTTTAAATGAGATTTAAGACTTGAGAATCGGATACGATTTTCTTAAAAAAGATGTAAGAAACCTAAAGTGGAACGTTCCAGAGATCAACCTGGTGATAACAAATTTCTGTTTCAGACAGACAGTCAGATTAGAAAACTATTACCTCTTCAAATATATGTTACGAAATGTTGATGGCAGGCAGACATACGGACAAAGTATATACATGATTTTGTTTCCAAAAAAAAGAACCGAGGCTTGGATTTTTATGAGGAAATGTAGCACATCATTCATAGCAATTCTTGACAAAATCCAAAGACTTCTTAAAAATCTCAAGACTATTTAAAAAATCCCTAAATTTTCTACAAATTCTTTCAATACAAAATTGAAGATCCTTATATATTATAGAGCTTTTGCCGACAGCCTATTTTTCTAATCAGAATTGCTTCCTAAAAAAGAAATATCATGTGAAGTTTTCGAAGCCAGCAGTGTTTTAATTTTCAATTTATTAAAAGTCAACGTTAAATATTAATTTAAAGCTTAACATCAAAAATATGTTCCGTAAAGTATTTTAAGATTTAAAAAAAATATGAAAGTAGTAAAATCTAAAAATTGTATTTTTGTTTAAAAGAAGGAGACGATAACTGATTTAAAACAAATGCTTTCCAATCAATACATTAAATAAAATGCATTATTTTTAATGTTTATAAATTTTGCTTTTGCTTGTAAACAATTTAACACTTTTTTTTATTTTTTTAAACATTTCTTTAACTTATTTAAAATACAAAGAAATGTTACAAAATCTATACTGTTGTTTTTACAAATATTTTTAAGCTNTAAAAGTCAACGTTAAATATTAATTTAAAGCTTAACATCAAAAATATGTTCCGTAAAGTATTTTAAGATTTAAAAAAAATATGAAAGTAGTAAAATCTAAAAATTGTATTTTTGTTTAAAAGAAGGAGACGATAACTGATTTAAAACAAATGCTTTCCAATCAATACATTAAATAAAATGCATTATTTTTAATGTTTATAAATTTTGCTTTTGCTTGTAAACAATTTAACACTTTTTTTTATCAGTAAAATTTATAGCAATTTAGAAGGGTTTTTTTCACGTTCTCAGACAGAACTTTCGGGAAACACCAAAATATTAATTTTTTTTTTAATATATTTTAAAATCTCCCTATAACTATTTCAAAGCTCTTTATTTCACTAAATAATCAGCATTTGTAAACTGCTTAAAAATCCTAATCTGGAATATTAAAATATTATTTTCAATATTTTGAACACAATGAACGCTTTGTCGATTTTGTGAAACATTTGGAAAAAAAGANAATCTCTTCGAGGATATGAGTTGATATTTTCGCGAAAATTTCCTTCCAGAAGGGAATATTCGACTGAAAATAATTAAATTAAATAATAATTGACAATCTGATCTTTTCNGAAAGTAGTAAAATCTAAAAATTGTATTTTTGTTTAAAAGAAGGAGACGATAACTGATTTAAAACAAATGCTTTCCAATCAATACATTAAATAAAATGCATTATTTTTAATGTTTATAAATTTTGCTTTTGCTTGTAAACAATTTAACACTTTTTTTTATCAGTAAAATTTATAGCAATTTAGAAGGGTTTTTTTCACGTTCTCAGACAGAACTTTCGGGAAACACCAAAATATTAATTTTTTTTTTAATATATTTTAAAATCTCCCTATAACTATTTCAAAGCTCTTTATTTCACTAAATAATCAGCATTTGTAAACTGCTTAAAAATCCTAATCTGGAATATTAAAATATTATTTTCAATATTTTGAACACAATGAACGCTTTGTCGATTTTGTGAAACATTTGGAAAAAAAAGACTAAAGATATTTGGAATTTAAAAAATGTAATTTGTGCTTGTATAATTGTTTTATTAATTTAATTAAATTTTTGTTTTATATTTTTTTAATTTTTTTTAATTAAAATAGGTTTTTTTTTATTTTTTTTTTTTTATTTTTAATTAAACTTATTCAAAAACTTAACAAAGAATTTGTTTTTATTTCGAAAAATATTTTGTCAAATTTTACACTCTGAATTAATATATTTAAAATATCGAATCACAAGAAGAATAAAAAATAATTGTTAGCTCTTAAAAATTGTATTTCCTATTAATTTTTTTTTATTTATGAAAAACATATTTTATGTTAGAAATGATAATTGTCTTTTTTTTTATCTGTTTCAAAGGAAAACAAAATTCAAAATTGTTTAGTTTTTCTAGAATAAAAGTATTATAAAAATATGATTTTGTTTTATTCGTTAATATAAAAATTATATTTCCTATGGTTTCTTTTTATGTAAAATATATTTTATGTTAGAAATTATAATTGTTTTTTTCTTTTGATTTGTTTAAAAGAAGAAAAACTTCCACAAATTATACTTTTTCTAAAATAAGAGTATTATAAAAATCATTTGTTTTATTCATTAACATGTTATAATAAAGTAATATTTTTTTTAAAGAAAATACATATTAAAAATGTTCTAAGTTAATTTTTTAATTTCAATAACTAAAAAATAAGACTTCCATAATTTTTAGAAAATCCCAAACATAATTTCTGAAATCCTATCAGTTCTACAAAATCCATGTAATTATTACAAAATACCTTATACTGATTTTTTTTAGGAAATCTCTCAAAAATATACCTTGAAAAAACCCAACAATCTTTGCTACGAAATGTTGACAGGTGGACAAAGCATATAAATATATTCAATCCAAAAATCTCAAAAAAAGTGTTGTGAACAAAAAACTCACCATTTCAGAAGATTGTCGTCGCTAGGCTCCAACAGAAATGTTAAGAAAATATTTAAATGGCTCGTCGGAGAACTTTTTTAGCGGCTTTGATATTTGGTACAATGGCCTTCAACTCACTGCAATCATCCAAAAACGGATGTCTAAGAAGCTCATCAGCCGTGGCACGTCTATCTACCTCGACTTGTAAACACCGGTCAAGGAAATCCTTTAAATTATCCGACAACTTGTCGGAACTTTTGATTTCTGGACGACCATTTGCGGCAATCAAGTATAAAGCTCTCAGGGGACTTTCATGTAAATACGGTGGTTGACCCTCAATCATTTCAATGGCCATAATGCCAGTTGACCAGATGTCTACCTTTTTACCATACTTTTTTCTAGTCACAACCTCGGGTGCCATCCAGTAGGGCGTGCCCACCATAGTCTGACGTTTCTCATCTCCCTCAATGTTAGCGCAGAAACCAAAGTCTGTCACTTTAACATTACCGTCCATCCCCAGGAGGACATTGTCAGACTTGATGTCTCTGTGGATAATCCCTTTTGAATGAAGGAAACTAATCGCATTCAGAACTTCTCTGCAGACCGCCGCGATTTGTTTTTCTTTCATGACGGTCTCCGTGACCACATCGGTTAATGGTCCACCGTCCATGAACTCCATGACCACCCATAAACTCTCCTCGGCTTCTAAGAAGTAGGCATCGAGGAAATTGACTAAATTCTTGTGGTTAAAGTCCTTAAGGACACTGATTTCAGTGAGAATCAGTTCCTTGGACGACTGGTTCTTTAAATCTATGGTTTTAATAGCGACATCCTGATTAGTTCGGTTGTCTGTGGCGATTACGACGACTCCAGACGCACCTTTGCCCACTTCAAGCTTTGTTTTGTAGCGAATATGTGGATCTTCTCCGTTGCAGATCCTTCTCAACTCGGCGTAAACTTCAGCGTCGGTTTTTTGCTTGTGCTTTTTGTCTTTTGAGCGACGGAGGACCGTTTCGTCCTCATTGTCTTCCACATCGACTCCTTCGTCTTTTGGCTTTATAATCATGGTATCACTTCTTATGGCATTGTTGTCTTCCACACTGTCCACAATAAGAGTGCGGTTCTGGTTGTCATCCTGTTCGATCTGGGAAATCAAGCGCAAATCTTGGAGTGGTTTGATAATCTGGGTATTCCTTTGAAGGCTCTGAGGTTTCGCAGGTATTGGTGGTTTCTGTTTGTTGTTCTGGCTGTAGATCCCACGTTTCGGGGGTAGTTTTGGTACTTTGGGGGGATCTGAAGTCCTACCCACACTAGAATTATCATCACTTGTTGAAGAGTCGGCGTTGGAAGAGGTTTCTATTGATTCTCCGAGGGAGTCTTGGGACTTGTGAGCTGTTTTCAAGTCCAAATACTTGTCGATCTCTTTGGATTCCTCGTGAATGGCTTCTTCGGTAATGAAAGGCTTGAAAACATCCGGTTGGTTTCCTTTCTTTATGGAATAATTGTAAAACTTGACAGCTTGGTAGACGGCATCAGGGTTCTCTTTCTGTTCGTCTCTGGTGATCTGAGTGTTCATTAAACGCATCCAAGGCGCTGGCAAACCCTCCAAGTCGCCTTGGTCATTTCTAATCACATGGACATGACGGGTGAAATTTGTGGGAAGACCTATCGAACTGATCTGGTTGTTTTGGTCATTTTGTGGACTCTTTGGTGAAGATTTGAACCACGACTTGATTCCTTTCAAGCTCGACATTTCTTGAATTTATCTTCTTTGTGATGTTGGGTGTGATTTCGATGACTCACTTTACTTATTTTTTTCTTTCCTAAAACATTTTTTTATGTTATTTTCACTTTCATTCACTTTTTTTTCTCTATTATACTTTTTGTTTCTATTTTTTACTTCAATTTTTACTTCACGTCTGGTTTTTTTTTTCTTTTGGAAGTGTCGATATATTTTTTGTTTACTCGATATATTTTTGTTATTTTTAAGTCGAGGGATTTTTTTTTATATTTTGAACAATTTAAAATTATTTTTTAACAAAAAACAATAAAAACAAAATAAAACGCGCAAAGAATCAACCTCACGCAATAAAAAAAATACTACTACTAAAATTTTTTTGGTTGGTGTTGAGTGAAGTTGCCTGTAATTGAGTGAAGTTGGGTTGATTGAAATTGTTTTCCATTTTCCAATAGACATCGACTGGAAAGTTGGCGAACCTCATTCTTTTCTTATGTAATTTTTTCATTGGTTGATTTTGATTGGCTGTTTCTGACCAGCAAACTTTACTCTTCTTGGTAATGTTTCTATTAGCTGGCTGTTATTTAGTGGCAAACTTTATTCTTTACCAGCAAACTTCATTCTGTTTATAAGTCGTAAAAAATTTAGTGGTTCTTAATTTTTTTAATTTGTCAAGTGTCTTTCAACTAATCATTAATACATTGCATTTGAATTACTACAGATTGTAAGTAATATTTGAACATATATATTATTTATTCAACATCCCGAATATTTTGTTCTTAAATGTTTGTTTTCTTTCTTAAATTATTATTATTTCTCCTTTGTTTATCTATGTTATTTTCAATATTTTAGTTAAATTATTTAGTGAATTTCAAAATCAATCAATAATAATTCGCTAGTTGCCAATAAATAAATAAAATTTATAACAAAAAAATATCAACTGATAAGAAAAAAAAATGACCTCTAATGATAAAAACGCTTTTTNACAAAAAAATATCAACTGATAAGAAAAAAAAAATGACCTCTAATGATAAAAACGCATCTAGAAAGTTGATTTTTAAGAACTTGTATTAAATTTTTATTTTTGTTAATAACTTTGAAGCGGCTTTAGCTAGAATCTTGACATTTTCACAGTATATCCGTCTGCCTTGACAAAAACTTGTTGTTCTTAGACAGGATTCATACAAATGCTTCCTAGTGCCCAGGACAAATTAAGGGAATCTCGATCAATATTAAGCCATCAAACTGAAGTAACCCCAGTTAATCAAATAAAAAGATCTTTCCAAGAACTCTTATATGCATAATGTGGCTTGATAAACATTTGTTTAACTATTTGGTAATTTTGTTTTTAATGTTTAAATGCTGTTTATTAGTCAAGGCGGATTCAGAGCACCAAAATCAAATTGGTCTATTCAGCGTTACATTTTCGCTTGAAGAGTTAAAACTCGTTTACTATATATCTAGTTCTTGTTTGTTTAAAGGCTTCTTAAACATTCAATTGGCAAATGTACTGATAACATTTCTGCTTGGGGAATTTTTTAATGCTTTAACAATTCAAAGTTTTTATTTTAAAATGGAGTATTTCAATTAATTTAGAAAACAAACTTTGAAAATGTTTATATTAGAATATCTTTAATAGAATTTATTTGAAAAAGTTATGTTAAAAAATTAGAAAGCAGAATGCTAGATTTTTTGTTTGCAAATAATAATTCAAATTTTATGTAATTTTTTATGTTTAAATAGAAAAAAAAAATATAAATTAAAATCNATGTAATTTTTTATGTTTAAATAGAAAAAAAATATAAATTAAAATCAGATTTAAATTAAAATAGATTTATAAGAAAAAAACAAAAAAATACATACTTTGAACATTTTAAGAATAAGGAGAAACAAAATAGTTTAAGATCTTGAATCGAAAATTCAATAAGATTTCAAATATTGGATTTCTTTAACAAAAATGTTAAAAGTATAATCAAAATTAATNTTTTCAAAACAATACAAATTGAACATCTTAGATTAAATGAAGTTCAAACACAAAATTTAAAAGTGATTTATATACTGTTGAAAAGAATATATAAACCATTAAAAAAACAATCATTTATAAATAAATTGGAAATTAAATATTCGCTGTTTTGTTGTATATTTAACACAAATATAGATTTTTAATATTATTCATATTTTTTTTAACGAAAGTGTAATTTCCGAATGATTGTTGAAATTGCAGTCTCTAAATTCAAATTAAATTTTTAAAACTTGTCTAATTTTAAAAGTTTTACAATTTTTTGATTTGTTACTTTGTGCCTTTGAAAAAATCCTTTTTAATGCATAAACAAATCCCGGTAAAATACAAAATAATGCAAAGTTGAATAGTATTTTTTTTGTTTTTTTAATGATAATTAAAAAGTGTTTTTTATTTAACTTTAGGCGCGAAAGTGTCATAATATACTATACCACATCATTTTTATCATGCAATAATACCCACAAACAATATGTTAAATAAATTAAAAAATGAATTGAAAGATTTTGGTTTTAGCAATTTGTTTTATTTTAATTGTTTAATCCACAAATTATAGATAATTGTATTTGAAAATAATAATCAAAATGGAACTTTTAAGGTTAAATAAAATTGAATAATACAATTAAAAAAATATTAAATTCCTTAAAACAAAATACATACAAACTTTACAAGCACATTTAAAAAAATGCAATTAATTGTAAAAACNGTTTTATTTTAATTGTTTAATCCACAAATTATAGATAATTGTATTTGAAAATAATAATCAAAATGGAACTTTTAAGGTTAAATAAAATTGAATAATACAATTAAAAAAATATTAAATTCCTTAAAACAAAATACATACAAACTTTAAAAGCAATTTAATTAATTGTAAAAAGTTAAATCTAATTTCAAAAGTTTCACTATAAGTTTCATAGTGCTCATTTTGTGATTTTTTTTANTCACTATAAGTTTCATAGTGCTCATTTTGTGAACTGTAGATCACAAAATGAGCACTGTAGATCATTTTTACTTTAAAATTTTCTTATGAACTGTAACATGCATCGAAAAATATCTGTAAAGTAAGAAAATATTACCAAGTAGAATACATTACCCAAAAATATTACTTAGTTCCTTTTTGTATTTGTTTTTAGGGATTTTTAGGGCTCTCAAAGGGTTAACTTGATGAGCTTTGTATAAACCTTTCAGCACGACTTAAATTGTACGATTTTTAAAATTGCCTCCTGTAGTGTTGATTTCATTTCTCATATTGCTAAATAATGTGTTAGTGCATGATTTATGGATTTAACATTGCCCTCCTTCTTATATTCCNGATTTTTAGGGCTCTCAAAGGGTTAACTTGATGAGCTTTGTATAAACCTTTCAGCACGACTTAAATTGTACGATTTTTAAAATTGCCTCCTGTAGTGTTGATTTCATTTCTCATATTGCTAAATCATCAGCATAATAATGTGTTAGTGCATGATTTATGGATTTAACATTGCCCTCCTTCTTATATTCCCGACTGCGTTCTTGAAGAATATGAGTGATTTTTCGTTTGAGATTTCAAAAAATTTTACAATGAGAGAAATTTTGGACTTAATTATTGTTGTTTAATACTGCCATATTTGTATAATTTTTGAGATTAGAGTACATTTAAATTAAATATATCACTAAGAACCTTAAAAACTTGTATATATCAATATAATCCTTTATTCATATAAGTGAACTTAAAGTTAAGATTAATTTTTTTTTTATTATCTCGAAATTTCAGCTATAAAACTGGATTGTGTTATACTTTTTGGGTTAATAGATGACCTCTAATGAAACGGATGCAGTTTCCTCCTACAGGTGAGATTTCCTTGAAACTAATAACAAAAAAATGCTAAACTATAAATCCTTAGAACCTCCTGGCTGGAGCTGATAAACTGTGCTTCCCACTCCAACGATGATTTGAAAAAGCGTGCATTTGATGGAACTTTGAAAAACACAAAATTCCGCTCAATTTCTTGGTCAATTCTTCTGAGAGTTCTAAGTAATGACCCAGCAGAGTGGAGAAACCAAAGAGCTCAACAGAGGGAGAAATACGAACAATTGAAACAAGAGTTTATGAAAAATCCTCATGAAAACACTTCGATAACCGATGATCCTCTTTCCCAATCTGATGAATCAGTCTGGAACCAATACTTTGGGGATCAAGAACTTTTCGGAGTCATCAGACAAGATGTGGTTCGTACTTTTCCCGGCATTGAGTTTTTCAGAAAAGATACCGTTCAAGATTCCATGGTGAGTAAATTATATTTTTAAATTAAATGCAAAAATGTCCGTCTGTCTGCTTTTGATAAGAAAATGCAGTTGTTTAAACAAAGGGATTAAGCTTTTGTGCAATGCGATTAATTAAACAGTTTCTTCTGTTTGAGAATAGGGTAATGCACGGATGTTGTTCAGTTACTTTTGCCCTCTTTGGACAACATTATTGAGAAAGTTATGAATTAGCTATTCAGCAAAATAATAAAGCCTCTAATCAATTTTTGATTTCTGGGATATAAAGATAAAGAAAAAAAGTAGCCTACATGATGAATCTCCATCTCTACAAAATTTTGTGCACACATTTGGAAACAGATTTTTCAATGATTTTTACTCTCAAAATACTTTTATATTACGACCATGTCACATTAAAATTATCCAAAACTTTAAAATACAAATATATACAACCGATCATCAAAAATTAGTCTTGCATTATACTTTGAGCAAGTTGTTTATAGATTTTATGAAAATCCCTTTTGAAGATCCTTCTTGCTTCCTTTAATCTCTGTTCAATTTTGAGAATTTTACCAAAAATATTATATATATATATATATATATAT
>JXPG01056466.1:2218-12872 GCA_001015175.1 Megaselia abdita | reverse complement strand
AATCGATTAGCGGAAAGTAGAAAGGACGTTCTTTTCTCGTTAATACAACACTGTGAATAGTTATAGAAACTAATAAACGGATACCATGAAAAAGTTCTGAAACTATATAACTATAGTGAGGTCATCTCTGTGAGTCTGAGATCGTACTTCTTCGATGTTGAAGAAGATCTATCTAATTTAATATTACATAATCTTATAAGGTTTTTCGCTGACATTGTGATGGTGTGTGATGAACTTCTTTTCAAGAGCAAAACATCTAAAGTTTTTCTAAAACTAAAGTCTACTTTTTGACACTCAACGAACTAACAATTTCGAGACTGTCCATTAAAAAAACTGTTCGAAAACAGCCTCCTTATAGTAACTACTTTTGACGTTGAAAAAAACTTGTTAACTGCGAAGGCCAAGATTCTCATGCCTCGAAAAGCCTAAATCTAGTGAAGTCTAGTTATTTCAACATCTATAAGTCTAAACTTCCCACCCAAAATACCATTCAAAGTCACCAATGTAATCAATGGATAAGAAAACTCTAATTCTAACCTTCAAAAACCTTCCAAAGACCTCTTTGTCTCTAGAAAAAAACTATGAGATAAAATTGTTTTCACTCGTCGCTCCAACTTGAAATGATGACGATGTGTTTTCCATTATTTCCATCGGGAACAGCCCTTGAAAGACTGAATAAAGAACATTATGATATAGAAAGAAAGAAGATGATGGAGGAGGGAATATGAAGTGGCAAGTAGAGACACTGGAACTTAACAACGAAAATGTCAAGGGCCAGTTCAGTTCACTGATGTTGCTGCTTCTCTTTCCCTGCTTCAGATTCGAAGCAAAGGCAAGGCAAAAGAAAAACGAAAATAAAATAATTTCTTTCAAGTGTGAGAGTAATTGTCTTCAAGAGTTATTTTCAATATTGCATCCGTTTGGCGCCCTTCTACTCCGCCTTTTTCTCCCAATCATACATTATTCTATATTATATGAGATGGATTGATCTATCTCACTCTTCAACTTCAACTTCTTCTTTTTTCGAAACATTATTTTGTTTAATTCTGAAGACGCAAACTCAAGTGTCTCTTGTCAGAGCTTATAATGGAATGGGGAACTACTCTTCTGGGATTTGACGTTCTGATTGATTTGTTAATGAATAAATTACTTAAACAGAGGGTTTTCAAGTAGGTGGAAGAAAGTTGATGTTGTCTTTTAGAATGTGATTTCTTTTTGAAAAGTGGTTGAATACACTTTTTAAATAGTTGATCTATATGGAATTTATGTGACCTGGTTTTTCTTTGTTTGGTTTTTGACATTAGCAATTTTTTATACAAATTAAGATAGTTTTCGAAGCATTGCCATCCTTTATTTATATCATTTGTTAAACATATTGCACTTAGCGACGACAAAGCTCCTGGATAGCCAAACTCATTGATAAGAATTCTGTTTCCGTAGTAGAGAGCTAAGACGGATCGTTTCTTGATCTCCAAGATACTCAAACTGCAACTGTCTGGAATTTCTTTCGAAAACCTATTTACATTTCAAAGATTTCTTACTATCAGACAACTATGCAGCTTCCCAAGTCTTGTTCTTACAAGTTAATACAAAATTCTTCATAAACAGCAATTTTCCATAGCCCGGACTTGTCGTTATAGATTACCCAGGGGGAGTACTTAAACTTCCAATAAATATTTGAATTTCTTCGATTGTCAGCGAACTGAATTCCACTTGCTCTAGAAATCAGTTCCCAAGCATATGAAAGCATAGCAGAACTATTTTTAGCTAGTCTGTCTATGCATCCTCATAACTTGGAATTTCCTTGTATTCAGGAAACTAGCACAACAATTATTGGAAAAGCCCATATATATTTCCTCTTGACTCATTTTGACTGAAGATGTCTTGAAATATACTGGTGGCTTTAGCAGTCTGACTGTATATCATATATATATTGTTCTCCGAAGTTGCTGAAGCCCTTCCATTTAACAGCTCTTCCAAGCATTCTTTGTCGACATCGCTTTCGTTTCCCATGAAGGACATGAAGAAGCTTTCTTTGATGAATTCTTGTCAAGCATCTGTTGCTTTATCCTTTAACGTTGCTGTGCTGGTGTCCTTATACAACTGATATAGCTCATAGTTGTGAGGCATTCTATCTTCAATGTTCTCACTGACAATTCCATAAATCCATTGGTTTGTATAGGTTAGGCTAGCACTCTCGCTTTCCAGTCTGACGATTCTGAGTTCGATCCCTGCACACGTCAGAATTCGTAAGAAATTTCCTTTCTTGTGAGTCGGATATACTACCTGGCGCCACACTCATTGTTCAATGTTGATGAAATAAAAGGGTGCATCTAATAGCAGACTGTTCATCACTGACTCTATTCAGAGGTAGAGGGAAAACTAAACACATATAAAGCAAACATTCCCAAATATCACTGCTACACCTTGAGTCAACTTGTCTCGTTGTGAGATTTAATTTTCTTAGTCCAGCAGGTTCTTGTCCGATTCTGACAATATCAGTTCAGTGTTTCTCCTAATAAATGTATAGATCTGAGAACGCCGCGATTAGCGAGCAACATTCTTCAGTTGATATCGCTGATCTGAAATGATTGAACCTTTCTTAATATGATCTCTGATGAAGTGATATTTTATGCTTAGAAGGTATTCATTGCCATTTCTTTGCCATAAACGAACATCCACTATTGCCTTCATAAATCTTCACTATATTTAGTTTGATCTGGAGACCCTGAGGTAATACTTTGACCCATAAAACTTCTGTGATTAAGCAACATATTCCGTGAGTATGACACTGCATCCAGATACTTTAGGAATCCGCTTCCAGACTTTCAATCTTTGTGGTCAAATGCCCAGTCGTCATTTATATCTACCATCTTCTTGCTATAATTATGATTTTGCCTTACAAATTCCAGTTTAAGAAGGTATCTAATGAACTTTTGGNTAATTATGATTTTGCCTTACAAATTCCAGTTTTTTCTAATGAAATTTTGATTAGGGCGTCTTTTCGCTTTAAACCATGCAAATACTTGTTACTTTAACAAAAGACTCTGTCACTACAAATCACTCCTTAAAAAGCTGCCATATACAAAGTCTCATCTAAGTTGCCATGTAGGAATGCTATTGTGATTTTTGAAAATGTCAATAATTAAATCAGGAGGAAGAGATGGCTGAGCTACATATTGTGCAACGCTTTCATTTGGAATCAACAGAAGTTTAGGTGAACCGATATAAATCGCTTCCAAATGTGTTCTTTTTCGATTTGGACTCCGTAACGTGATATTTGGACTTGTACAGAAATTCCAGAAGCTTCACTTGTCTGAATTGAAATAGATGAGTTTGATATCCTGCACTCAGCGAAGAGATTATGGTGGTACGCTCAAAATAAACACTTATCGGCCAGCACGGCAAAAGTATGAAATATTTCACATAATATATATGTGTGACCACTTAATAAAGTCCAAAAAACCTTAATATAGTACTTGTAAGCCTTAATCCATAATATGGATACTTCTTCTTAATATAAATGCTACTCAGCTTCTTCTTATTCTTTGACTTCTTCTTCTTAATATTCTTTGACATATTTGATAGAAAAGAAGTGATGGTATGGTATTGGCTGTTTAGTAAGGATTCCGCAGCAATAATTCCAGATAGCATCACATATCATGGAGTTGCATATTTAAACTCTTCTCTGAGTGTGGGATGTCTGTTGTAACCTGGGGGAAGAATATTTGTTTGAAGTTTATAGAGCTCATTAGAAATATCAATTTCTGAACTTTTTTTTGAACACATAAAGATTGTTGCTTATTATAATAAAAATTGGGAGCTATTATTGAGAAATTTGGTGAAACATATTTGGCATAAGACTTGGCATAAGATTAGCCAATAACGTATAGCTTCTCATTCGTATTCATGGTAAATACCCATTTCGACTGAATCAACTGGACCTGATTGATCTTCGCCTTGACCAGACTTCAATGTAGATTTAAATCCTTCGTCATTTATCACCTCGACGTTTGATGTCTTTATATTTTTATTGAAAATATTCAAAGTTTGTGAAGAATAAATTTGCTCGTGATCTTCTTTAGACTAAATTGTTTTCATATCAATCACATTTAAAACGCTGAAACCTCTGCAATTGGCATAATTATGTAACCATGTCTTCTGGAAAAGCTGATATACTAGTATATTTGACGAAGATGAGACTAGATTACAAAAGAGGGAAGTCTATATCTAGTATAGACTTTCACACCAGGATCATTTACATGTCCTTTGGCGATCCCTGTAACCAGGGAAAATCTTAAACTTAAAATAAATGCTTTAATTTCCTATAATATGAGTTCCCAAAAAAATGAGATCTACACCTTTCTAGAGTTGGGCATTCATAAGGTAGATGGATTATTAGCTTCTACGTATAGGCAATGTCCTGACAGAATCTATAAAAGTCTGTTGTAGTTGAACCAACGGATTTTACATGTCCCAAACATTCTCTGGTCGTCTTNTTAAAATAAATGCTTTAATTTCCTATAATATGAGTTCCCAACAAAAATTGAGATCTACACCTTTCTAGAGTTGGGCATTCATAAGGTAGATGCATTATTAGCTTCTACGTATAGGCAATGTCCTGACAGAATCTATAAAAGTCTGTTGTAGTTGAACCAACGGATTTTACATGTCCCAAACATTCTCTGGTCGTCTTTTGAGTAGCCACATGAAAGAATAATTTGGATATTCCTTATGAAGCTGTTCATCCACTATAATTTTACAATATTTAATGGTATAGAACTAAAGTTCTCCTGGGATCCCTTACTCTTACAAGTATTGCTAAGTCATCAGCATTCCAAATAACAGTGACTCTACTTTCTTCCAATTTAGTAAAGATCTTGTCAACTATAGCGGTTATATTACTCCACGTTGAGGAGGTCGTCCACTAATGCAAGAGCTTTTCAATGTCTGTAAAGCATATTGACTTTCAATATTTTTTCTATGCACCTCTCAATTATATGTAGAGCCATCTCCAT
Organism: Megaselia abdita; assembly: GCA_001015175.1. NCBI lineage: Eukaryota > Metazoa > Arthropoda > Insecta > Diptera > Phoridae > Megaselia > Megaselia abdita. The sequence goes on along the minus strand of JXPG01056466.1, from coordinate 7,854 downwards.
TGACTCCNCATCAGCATTCCAAATAACAGTGACTCTACTTTCTTCCAATTTAGTAAAGATCTTGTCAACTATTTGAATCCACAATAGAGGTTATATTACTCCACGTTGAGAAGGTCGTCCACTAATGCAAGAGCTTTACAATGTCTGTAAAAGATGCTAAAGCATATTCTTGACTTTCAATATTTTTTCTATGAACCTCTCAATTCTATGTAGAGCCGTCTCCATTGACTACCCTTATAGACATGCTGAGCTTGTACAGTTTCACAACTAATGTAGTTGTTAGTCAGCCTTTCTAAGTAGTCTTGTAGTCTTTCGCTATGCTATGACAGGCTCTATGTGCCTTTTCTGTTTGTCGCTTGTCATATCTTCTTTATAAGTTGTAGGTTTCCCACAAGACTTAGAATACAAATTCGCTGAAAACCTGGAAGGAGGGTTTCCAATGTTAAATCTTACTGAACGTCGCACTGAAGATACTTCTTGTTCATTTTCATTTGCCGAAGCTTCGAAACCTGAACCAAAAACTCTAAATGTCCTTGACAAACTTTATAATGTGCTTAGTATCCCAATTACTTTTAAGTCCTTTTTCGTTGGGTAGTATATACCCATCATTAGGTGTCTTCTATTCGCTAACGCAGGACATTAGCATAGAATATATATCACGTTCTGTAAGAATACCCATGAATAAACCTTAAGCATAGCTTGCCGAAGTGCTAAAACCTCAGCCAGAAAAAAAAAACATTATTTATCCAAGTTTATTAAGTCTAGATCCTCAATATATATATCTGAGTCAGTGCATTCCGATGTAGTTGTAAAAACAGATAATTCTGAAAGCCGTCGTGAAAGCCATTCGTCCCTAGTTGAAAAACTTTGGAGAATGGCTTATTAAATTGTAATTCCTTACATCAAGTTAAACTGCCCATGCATTACTAAGGGTGGATTCCATTTCGCCGCTAATGCTGTAGTTTGAAATAACATGCATACCATAGAATAGGCCTTAATACCACATCAATCAGAAATTTCCCTCTGGCTGATATAATAACATCATATGCGTAGCTTAATGCTGTTACACATTTATTCTCAAGCTTTTCTACGCGACGAACCCGTTCATTACAATATAGCGCATCCCTGTGTACTATAATCTATTAATTCGCTTGCTTCGTAAATCTGTAGAGACATACGTATAATAGTGTAAGAATTAGCTTATAGCTTACTAGTCTTAATAGACCATTAGCCATCACTTACTATGGAAAATACATAGTGTTAGTGTGTAAGCATAATCACCACGCTGTGCTTCATCAGTACTACACCTAAACCTTAGTAATAGCTACACAGTGTGAAAGGTAATAAGAAAAACAAAATCTACATGAAAAAGAGACTTTCAGGCAGCCTTTAATATTTTCTACAAACTATCTTTAGAATATGCTAGTGAAAAATAGTTTGAAGAATTATCTAGTATTCACATGGGAAAGATACCTTCAAGCATAACATAATTGGTAATACGACTAGGAATTTCCAAAATACGATTTGTACGTAAACCATTAGACCATTCTTGAAGAAAGCATGTACTCAATTTAATTTACTAACCTTTCTGAGGCTCAAGTCTCTGTTAGTGCTATATAGTTATTGATTAAGCGTTATTAAACGCCGCTCAGTGTTTGAGAAAGCAGTTAAAGAGTATTCTTCACAAGACTATTTTCCAAACAGCTTGCAACTTTCTGTTGAGCTCTCTTTCCTAAGATTAGTTTAAAGTTCAAAATCTACAAGTATTTTAATAGTCTTAAGTCTGAAAGAAGGTCTGTAGTCATTGACTTTACTATCTGCCTACTTTTGGTATAAAAAAAGAAAGAGTGGACCATCGTAGCTTTAAAGTCGAAGGATACGACAAACCCGTAAATATGTAAACGAGAGAGAGGATGGAGGGAAGACATAAAGTTTAACAAACGAGCTACGGAAAATCCAGACGAAAGTGAATGTGGAGGATTTATGAAACTAGTGCTCAGCGAAATTAAAGACCGCAATCAGAGCCGTGTACCTGTACATACTTAGATGCATCATCACTAAGGCCCCACTTGAAAAGATTATCGTTACTTAGGCCAAAAGTTGTTCTCAGCCCCTTAAGAATACATTACTGACGATTTTCCGCAACAAAATTTACTGGATCTAACTGAGTTATTGCACCACATTGAATCCCATTTGTCAAGCAAGCTTAGGACGCTATTCACTGTAGTTAATGTTCCAATTATAATTCACATAGTTGTGTTTAGATGCGAACCATAGCTCCTAATTTTTCAGCTGAATGTACCTTCTCGTAGCTTCCCTGTGATTAAGACACCTCTGCTTTGCCTGGGATTGAGGATACCTTCCAATTGCTCAAAAGATCACTGATAAGATGATTTTGATAAGCTTATAAATTAATGTTTTCTTCAAGACTGTGTTGAAGGCCTGGTTTGCGAGAAGGTCTGAAGTCAGCTTGCTATTGAAACACGTTCGATTGGTGGTCCAATTCTGTTCAGAATGAGTCTCCCTAGCAAAATCAAGCAAACAGAGATAAGAGCAGATAGACATGTAATTTATTATGCTGAGATTTTTGATCTTTTGAAGGATTTAGGGAGCTTATATTTGAGGAACTTAATGTATAGTCAATGCACACCACCTGCAGTGGAACTGTTCAGCTTGTCAAGCTCTTCCTAGCCTTTTAGAGGAGAGAAGGGTCTTCTCTTTACGAATGCAATGAATATTTCATGTGATTTCTTATTAATATATGTCTGTATGAAATAGCTTAGGTCCTAGCCTTAAGGAATTGATCAACTTAAGGGTTAATTATGCTCTTTTCGGCTTAAAGAGGTGTTTATATTTTAATTCNTTAATGTATAGTCAATGCACACCACCTGCAGTAGAACTGTTCAGCTTGTCAAGATCTTCCGAGCCTTTTAGAGGAAAAGAGGGTCTTCTATTTACGAATGGAATGAATCTTTCATGTGATTTCTTATTAATGTATGTCTGTATGAAATAGCTCAATTTCTAGCCTTAAGGCATTGATTAACTTAAGGATTAATGTGCTTGTCGGCTTAAATATTTGTTGATATTTTAATTTTACCTAAATTACCTATCTATTTAATGAATGAAAAACAAAGGGCATCACATTTTATGTTGGGATTCGCATATAATCAGAAAAGCACACTTTCATTATCGAAAAAAATCACATCACATGAAAGAAAAAAAAAACATTCAATATCATAAATATATAAACCTTTAACCCAAACCTCATCCACATAATTTGCCATTTCTCTAAACGAACATCATTGAAAACAGTCATAAACTAAATGACACCTTAAAGCCCTTCCCCATTCCATCCAATCCAACAACAATACCCAATTACCATTCCAAATCCCACACAACAATAAACGTCAATTGTGGCACAATAAAATAGAAAGTGTTATAGAGCTACTTAACAATGCCCGCGTGTTCAAGAAACACCTTTTTAATAGTTCACAAAACCTGAACGACAAAGCCCCATTAGTTAATAAGAAATCTCTCTCGTTGACTTCGAATTGTGTCAACTACCAGATGAATATCTCACTTATAATCAGATTTTCAAATTATAAAATAACCGACTCCATTAAATCATTCTCCAGCATCCGTTGTCGTTGATTTACGATCCGATTGTATCTCGAAATTCAAGAAGAGAAGAACTGCGGTAACACAAAACACAGTCACCGACCACCAAAAATTATTCTTATTTTTTTTTTCTACCAAAAGTAATAATCTCTCATGAGAAAATTGGGTGTCGTCTTTCATTCGTATAAGACAGTAAAGTCACTCCAAATGGCAATTCCAGGCAAATCGCTTTAAATTTAGCAATAAAATTCTTTAGCACTCTATAAAAATTCAGCGGTTTTTTTTCTGAAACTGAATCTGATTCTTTTGGTTCTTAAAATTATTGAAATTAATAAAGCAAAACGAGGTTGGGTTGGTATAGATGGATGTAGATGTAGATGCAGAACCTGCTGACTGATCAGATTCGGAAGAGAACCAAACGCAAATTATAAGAAGATTTAAACAGAAAACCAATAAAATATTTTAATATTTTGCTTTCCTTTTTATTGGAAGGGCTCTACGGTTTACACAACAAAATACAAAAGGTTTTATGCGCAACTGAAGGCATGGAATAAGATGACTGTTGTGATTATGACAGTGGTTTTTTACAGTGGTGGTTGACTCAGAGGATTTGAAGGAGATATGAAGAATGGCAGGACTATCAGACTGTATAGTAAGCCTAAATACTAAATCAAGTAAAGAAGCCCTACAATTCTGAGTTCGATCCTCAGTGCACACGTCTAAATTTTGTGATGAAATTGATGTAATAAAAGGGTACCTCTAATACAATCGCTAAAATAGCAGACAGCTCAACACTGACTCTATTCAGAGGAAGAGGGAAAACAACACTGATGTATAAAAGCAGCTGGTAAAACACAAAGGAAGCAAACATTCCTTAATATCACTGCTACACCTTTTGGTCGTTGTGTGATTTAGTTTTTATAATTAAGTTTTTTTGTTCATAATTTGATGTTTCAATTAAAACTGACAGTAATAATTAATAATTTGGGTCTATTTTTATTTCGCTATTTTCTAGAAAATCCCAACTCAATCTTTTGAGTAAAATACACCAAAACAATTTCTAGAAATGCTATATCATCTATAAAAATATCTCATCAAAAATTGACCAAAAAGTAGCTCTTAGGGCTAAGTGAAAGTTAAATATGTCAAATATATAAATTAAATTACTACAATTTCTATTCTAAGTAAAGTAGTAAAACTACTTACAACATAGCTTAAATTACTAATAGTTCAAATATAGTCAGTCATGAGTTCAAGACTAGAGTTATCAACAAATGAAAAATATAGTTAGGAACTTAATAAATTAAAAGAAAACATAATTTTTAATAACACACAATTTATATTTATTTTTTTAATATAACTTACTATTTTGAGTAGTAAAATTTACTATGCAAACAAAATGNACTATTTTGAGTAGTAAAATTTACTATGCAAAACAAAATGTTAATTAACATAAATGGCAGTTTATCCGACAATATTGCTATGGTGGATTTGATATTTCCACCATCAAGTCCATTACTTTTATTAACATTAATAAAAATAGCTTTTATTTAAAAAAAATTATTTAAAATTTAATAGAATTATATTCACTAAATTTTCAGATCTTTGTTTTAAATCTAAACGTGATACTCCTTTTAAGTCAAGAAAACCAAACATGCCGTACATTTTCGAAAATTTAATGAAAAGTCAATGAAAAATATCAATTTAAATCTCAAAAATTTTCGTTCTGAGAGAAAAAAATTTACTATTTTTTATCAACTTTTCAAAAATGTTCATGAAAAGTATCTAGTGTTTGGTTTACTTTAGATTAACTAACTAAATCACACAACGAGACAAAGGTGACTGAAGGTGTAGCAGTGATATTAAGGAATGTTTGCTTCCTATGCTTTTCTACATCAGTGCTGTTATTTTTCTCTCTTCCTCTGAATATTAGATGTAATCTTTTAATTAATTAACATCGAAACGACGAGGGTGGCGTCAGGTAGTATATCCGACTCACATGAAAGAACATTTCTTAC
>JXPG01056094.1:0-16038 GCA_001015175.1 Megaselia abdita | reverse complement strand
CGACGGGCTTTAGCTCAAATCTTGATGTTTCTTTAGTTCTCAAAAAAATAAGATTTAAAATTTTCCACATTAAAATTTAAAACTATAATTTTAAAATAGACGTTGTAGAAAAACGTTAATTCTTAACACTTTTTTTTAAACTATAATGTTGACATTTTACGATTTTAATTTTAAGATTTTAAAACTTTAGTTTTAATACGTTTTAAAAAAGTGTTAATTTTAAAAACTTTTGGTTTAAAAAATAAAACTTTAGTTTTAGAATTTTAGTATAATAGTTATTAATTTTAAATCTTTAAAACTAAAAAAACATTAAAAAGTCAAAACTTTTTTTAAAACTATATAGTTTTAAGGCAATTAAAACTTTTTTTTGAGTGGATCACTTTAATTCTCGTAGTGAATTTTTAATTCTTTTGTTTGAATACAAAGCTACTTGAGATTAAGGCTTTGAAGAATCTTAATTCAATGATCAATAGCTGTTTCCAGCTGTTTTGTTTAACATTAAAATCGAGTTAACTTTTTCTTGATTTCTTCTTAAATACACAATTTGATCACTCTCTCTTTTCTACTCTCATAGATTTATATATTCATAGATTCATAGAATCATATTGCTTCTTTTTTTCATTGCTCCATTGATACAAAACATAATTTTTCTACGGTAATAATCTGTCATAGCTTCCAACGATATAAATCAACAAAAACCAAAAATCTTTGCTAGTTTTTTCAACAAGAAAACTCCCAGACATTACTCATCTATTAAACATGCTGTTTTCATTGGTACACCCAAAAATAAAGCGTGTCTATGTGTTTTCAATAAATATAATAAAAAAGCTAAGAACAAAAAATACAAAAGAAAAATGATATTTTTATGAATTCTCTAGGGAAAATTAAAAATTGAAATATATTGGCAGAAAAATAAACATATATAGCTTAAGACAGGGTAGTGAGCTAGCTAGTTCAGATAATAACAATAATCATTGTTCTGAAGCAAGAGCTGAAAGAGAAACAAAGAAATTGGTCTGAAGAAGGATGGTAAGATAAGTAAAAGAAACAGAATGCATAGAATCTCCTTGGGTCTTGGCTGGGTTATCTTTTAATAAAACACTTCCTTCTGCAATAAGCCAACTAACCAACCATCCATATGTATCTATCTTTCCATCCAGCCAAACCATCCAACCAACAATTCATTCCATCTTTCATCCTTCTTTGCTCTTCGGATATATCTTCCAACTTGCTTCTGATGCTGTTCTGCTCATGGTACTGGTGCTATCCATTACATTTGTATGTTGGGTTTATTGTATAGGGATTTTTTTTTTATTATTTTTTAGAATTTTATATTACCAGTTTTATTGAATGTAATAGGGATTTCTTGATTGATCGAGTAAACAGTCAAAGGGTAGAGATAATGGATGTTATCATTTTTGTATACGCTTTTTTCATATTCATTTCTTGTTTTATATTTTTGTTATCTTAAGATTTAAACTCCACAGTTTGTTTACTCTTGGATTTTTCTCTTTTATTGAATTTTTGTCAGGGATTAGGATTTTTTCCATAAATTAATAAAACATTTTGTGTCTAAGTTTCTTAACAAAATTACTACAAATATGGAATATTTTACTAGAATCTAAAAGAGACGGAACAGCCTTTTATTTTTTTTTTTTTAATTATTATTTAGCATTTAGATCAAAAGTTGATTTCCTCTAAAATTAAGAGGAAACATTTTAAAAATTAATTAAAAAACATTAATAAAAAAAATTTTAAATTAGAAATAGAAAATTTATTCATATATATTTTTTGTTTATTTGAAAATTTATAAAAATCAAAAAATTAAAAAAAAATTAAATGAAATCAGAGACAACAAACATTTAAATTCAATAACATTCAACTTTAATTTTAAGTGTTTAAAATATTTTTTCAAAATATGAAGTTTAAATAAAAGTATTTATTAAAATTTAAAAAAAGAAAATTAATTAATTTTTAATTAAAGTTTACTTTTAATTTTGATTAAATATTGCGATTTGAACACGAATAAAATTTCAAAAATCTTTTTAAGAAATTTATATGAGTTTGTTTTATTTTTAAATTTCTAAAAACTCTACTAATATTAAAAGTATGGAGATTATAAAGTCCTAAATAAAATCAGGCAGAAAAAAATATTAATTTAATTAAATTCTAAATAAGTTTATGTTTTAGTCATTAAATTTATTTGTTTGTTTTCTTTGAACTTTAGGTTTATACAATTTTTAACTAAAATAACTTAAATCTTAAATGTTTAAATTTAAAAATAGTAATTTTGCAAATATGGAGTTTAAAATATATATATCTTTTTTATTTTCGATACAAAATATTTAGTTTTAAATATTTTAAAACATTTTTTGAATTATATAAGTAATTTAAAAAATATTGAGTTGTTACAATTTTAAAAGTTAATTTAAACATTTTCTTTAAAAAAATTTGTTTAAAACATGCAAATATTAAAAGTACGAAAATCTTCAAAATAATATAAAAAAAAATATTTTGAAATTTAATAAAAAACTGTTTATTGAAAACATGAATATTTTTTTTTTCCTTGTAAAATAGAAATTTTAAATTTAAAAAAAAAGCTGACATTTAAAAAATTTTAAAAACCACAAAAATAAAAAAAAACGAAAATTTTTAAATTCCAAAAGAATTTTGATATATTTTATAGATATTAACTCTTAGATTTTTTTTAAAAACTGCAAACATTTTTAAAATATGGAAGTTCTAAAAAATAAATTCAAAATTACTTTAATTTAAGTTTATTTAAAAGAATTGTAGATCTTAAAAGTTTTCTTTTAATTTTCGATTTAAAATATTGAGCTTTTTAAAGTATTAGGGAAAAAAGAATAACATTTCAGATGTTTTTTACAACTTCCTAAAACTTATAAATATTTTTAAACTCCAAAATATATATTCAAAATAACTTAAATTTTAATTTTTTAAATTAAAAAAAAAATAAAAGAAATAACATATTTGATTATTAAAAAAAATATTTTTTGATTTAGCAAAAATTTAGAGGCTTTCAAAATGTTTAATTTAATTTGTTTATTAAAATCTTATAAATATATTTAAACTTCAAAATATAAATTCAAAATTATTAAAACACGATTAAAATTAATTTTTTTTTTTATAAAATGGAAATTCTAGTTTTTCAAAAATTACACAAATTATAAAAAAAAGGAAACTTCAAAATTTAAATAAAATCAGATAAATAAAAAATATATTTTATAAATATTAAATTTAAGATTTTTCTTAAAAACTAAAAAATCTTAAAAATTTGAAGTTCTAAAATATGAATTCAAAATTACTTTAAATTTAAATTTAAAAGATGTGGAAATTTTAAAAGTTTTCTTTTAATTTTCAATGTAAAATATTTAATTTTTCATATAATATATTTTTTTCAAGAAATGTTTTTTTTAAATATTTGATTATTATTAATGTATTTAAAAAAAATATATTTAGTTAAATTTTCAAATATTTTAAAATTTCAAAAATATGGGTATTTTAATATTTCAAAGCTTATTTTTTTAACCATATAAATTTAAAATAAATTAAAAATTTTCAATGTAAAATATTTAATTTTTCATATATTTTTTTTCAAGAAATGCTTTTTTTAAATTTAATTCTTATTAATGTATTTAAAAAAAATATTTAGTTAAATTTTCAAATATTTTAAAATTTCAAAAATATGGGTTTTTTAATATTTTAAAGCTTATTTTATTAACCATATAAATTTAAAAAGACCAGAAAACTCAAAATTCTAAAGGAAATCTGATATTTGATTATTAAAAAATGTATTTTAAAAATTTGATTTAGTGAAAATTTAGAGACTTTCAAAATTAAAAGTAGTTTATTCAAAACATGAATTAAATCTTATAAATTTATTTTAACTTCAAAATATGAATTTAAAATAACTTTATTTAATTTAAAGTTTTTAAATTTAAAAAAGATTTTATTCATTCAAAAGTTGAATAAAATGTTATTTTTATTTTGAAGTTTTTAGGAACTAACATAAAAACATCGACATTTCTGTATATTTGAGAATCTTTAAAAAATCTAAAATCTAAAAGACTCATAAATTCAGACATAAAAGAATCTAAATGCAATCAAATTTTATTAACTTTAATTAAACACACGAAAATTTCAAAATTCTAATAAAAATTATATAAGAATGATATTTTGATTTAACAAAAATGTATTTGGAAAATATTTAAAAATTAAATTTAAATTTAACGAAAAAAAAAAATGAATTATTTTTTGTTTATTTGGAGTTTAAATTTTAAAACCACTGAATTTAGTTTAGAAATATCAAAATTTTAAATAAAATTAGACAGAAAAAATATAAATTCAATCAAACTTGAATTTTAAGTGTTTAACATTTTTAAATTAGTTAGTTAGTTAGTTATTAGTTTTTAAATTTTTGTTTGACAAATTTGTTTTTCTACTTTTTTTGATTTATCGAAAATTTTGAGGAAACGATTTCAACATTAAATCAAAAGTAGTTTATCTAAAACTTGAATAAAAAATATATGAAAAGTATTATTTTTAAATATTGAAATTAATATTTTTTCTAAAACTAAAAAATCATAAAAGTGTGGAGCCAAAAAAAATATAAATTCAAAATTACTTAAATTTTAAGCGTTTAAAATTTTACTTTTTATTTTTCATTTAAAATATTGAGGTTTTAATATTTTAAAACGTTTTGATATAAGTTTTTTTTAGTATTTAAAAACAAAATTAAATCACATTTCATGAGTTCTCAATGCATGACAAATGCTTAAAACCAAACACTTCTCGAATTCAATTACATAAAATTGTTCTCAGTCAAATTTCTCAAAAACCATGTATGTCATAAAAAAAATACATGTTTCCCAAAAAAGAGGAATAAACAATCTTATAAAAAGGATAAACTCTTGTCTTAAAAGCTTCGATCTACCATAAATCGCCAACAACCAATAAACATTTTTGCTTTCACGAAAATTGGAAATTCCTTGTTCAACGACTACGACGACAACAGAATGGATTCGCATCGCATTGGTCGAATTGAAACTATTTGTAATGTGAAATTTATGACAAATAATTCTTCGAGGAATTTCTTCATTTATACTTTTTCAATAAATTTTACACTTTTTTATTAAAATATATAGCATTTTTTTTTTGTTTCGTTTTATTTTTTACTCCTCTTTCAATAGATAAAATGTATCTTGATGATGCATTCTCCACACATAAAGGTGTGTTTTCCATTGATTTTTAACACTGAAAATTTACTGGTTGGGAATTCAATTTGTTGACTTGACTATAGTTGATGGGAAAAAATGCTTTCGTGTGTTATATATGAACGAAATTCCATTGTTTTTTTTTTCTGTGATTTTTTAAATATTTGCAGGTTTTATTTTCTACTTTAAAAAATGTACTTTGTTAGAGAAAGATAGAGGAAACAAAAAGACGAATAAACCCATCATTTTAAGAGAACAATAAATTAAAACTTAAACAATGGAGGTTGAGTTTGAACAGGAAATAAATCTAAAAAAATGTCACCTTACGTTTAACTCTCGTCTTAATAAAGAAAAAGTGTAAGGCAAAGGCATACGAGAAAGAGAGAATTCATTCACAAATTTCATGATGTAATTTATAAATAACCTGGTGTACGGTAATAAATTACAATTTACATTCTTTTACATATGTTTTCTTAACTAACAATTTACTGTACATTTATAACCGTCCTTTCCAACAACTCAACCCCAACAAAGACGACATTTTTATTTTGTTCTGCAAAAGAAGCAAAAAAAAAAACGGCACGTTAGCTCTATAAAAGCGTTAGAATTCCTTAAATAACGAGTGCGAGAGTCACTGCTGAGAAGAACCCCTTTTACCTGATACTTTGACACATTTTGTATTTATTTACATAAAATTTTATGGGGTTTTTGTTTCTAATACGCAAAATTAAAAAGAACAACATTAAACCATACGCTATGCTGGATGCTGGAACTAGGGTGGGATGCTTTTTGAAATGAGATTCACTTATATATTTTAAATTGAATAAATATGGATGTAATGTATATATGTATGTATATTTATAAGATGTTTTATTTTTAGGGTTTTATTTTAAATAATGACTAATGACTTTCCTTTGTCCGTCTGTCTGCCGTAAACCTCTAGAAGGTAAATTTGGAGGGGTTAACATATGGACATGTGATACCTCATATTAAACAAGTATCCGACACCAGCTGGCGATAGCGCTTAAATTCTGAAAGCTTCAATTTTAAGTTCTTAAAAATTTTAGTTAAGTTAATCTTACCCGATTCTCAAGTTTGATAACGCGTTTTGATTGTACTAATAAGGACTTCAAACCATCATCAGTACTTTTTGGTCTACTGCACCGCAACATTTTTATGGATAATTGATTATCGATTAAGTTTTTAATTATTTTTAATATGTTATAAATTGTTGTATTTTTTTTTATTGTTTAGATAATCTTATACAATATTTGATATTTAAAAAACAAATATTTTAAACTTTAAAAATTGAAGAGTAATATATTTTAGATATAAAATCTTAAAACAAAAATATTTTAATCTTCCCACAGTAAATGAATTTAAATATACTAAAATATTATTAAAGATTATAAAGCTTAAAACAATAACATAAACGAAAAATTATAAAATACCCAATAAATTACCTTTACTTAAAAACGTTAAATATAAAACATTAAAAAAAAATATAATTTTTTAAATATCGTATTTTTTTTTTATTTTAATTAAACATTACATTACCTTTTTGTATTTTAAGATTAGTGATTTATTATTTATAGTTATGAAATTTATAGAGTCAACCTTAGAATCTGAATTTTGAAATATCAATTTAAAGTAAAGGATAAATTGTTTTTTTTTTTCTGACTTTGCAGTTTAACATTCTAAATTTTAAATAGCCAAACTTCTGTAATTTGTACAGTTTTTTGTTAATTTCCAAAATAATATTTCAATTTTTTTATTCTAGAAGTTCATATTTTTAAACATCTAAATAAAAATTGAATAAAATTGTTTTTAATTATAATTATATTATTATATTATATTCCATAATTTAAAAAATGTATAATTCATTTGAAACAAAAAAATCTAGAACTTTTTATTAAATTTTGTTAAATATTTAGTTTCATATTTTTTAAGTATAAGAATTTTATGATTAATTTAAAACAAAAAAATCATTTACATTTTATTAAGTTTTGTTTAAATATTATGAAAATATTAGAATTTAATATTTTCAAACAATTTAATTAGCATAAATATTATTTTTAAAAAAAATATTAAAAATATTTCTTAACTCTTGAAAATCTTATCTTATTTCTGAAACAGTTTTTGATTCAATATTTTGAAGTTAAGAAATTATTTAATCTTCAAAATTTGTAGTTGTTTTTTTGAATAGTTATAAATAATTAAATTCATAATAACAATTTATAACGAAAAAATCCATAATTTTGTTGTCTTCTTTTCTTTAATTTTACAATTTGTAAATATTCAAAAAGAATAAATATTTCTTTTAAATTAAAAGAAAATTGCTATAAAAATTATATGGGAAAATTGTCTTAAAGAAACTTTAAAAATATTCTCGAAAATACTTCATAAATTCAAAGGTATATAAATGCGTGATAATAATATAATTAATTTGATAATATTTTTAAGTTATATTTAATTCTGAAATCTTTATTTAAATTAGTTTTTTGTTTATACTTGAATTTAATATTTTTAAACATTTGGATACAATAAATAATAATTTCATTCCATTCAAACATTTTGTGGTTTTTATTTTTTTTTTTTTGTAGACCTTTTTCTGAGCATTGCATATATAATTTCGTTCCTAAGTTTAAATATTTTAGAAGATTCTAATTATTTCCGGCTTAATTTAATTATAGGATTCTTGTTTCTCCTGTCAATGATTAATGTTTTGGTTTTAAATTATATGTATAACTCTGTGTTTGTGTTATTGTTATTATACTTTAAAATAATAATTTTTAAAATATCGGAATACTTAACAATAAATACCATCAACAGTTTTACAACAATATTATAATAAAAATTAATAATTATTTTAAAAAAAATAAATAAATCAGCTTTATTTACGAGTTTCAGAAATCGTAACAATAAAAGTAAATTAAATTAGAATAACATAAATACTTTTAACATATAACAATATAAATATAAAGACAATTATCACAATTCATGAAACAAAGTAAATGAATGAATTGAATGCCCCATAACTTCAATACTCTTAACAATTACGTCAAAAAAATAAATACATTAGATGCAATTTTTCGAAAATTATTTACAGATTTTGTATGAATTAATTTCGGAATGTTTATGTATTTTATTTGTATTCAATAATTTTTAATTAAGATTGATTGTTTGTAAAAGAGCTTGTTTAATTTTCAAAATTGATATCTGTTTTCTTTAAATATAATAAGAATAAACATTTATAACGAAAAACTCCATTATTTTATTTTCTTCTTTTTTTTAATTTTACAATTTGTAAATATTTAAAAAGAATAAATATTTGTTTTAAATGAAAAATAAATTGTTTTAAAAATATTATGGAAGAGTTTTGTGAACCGGACTTTAAAAATATTCTCGAAAATACTTCAGAAATTAAAAGATATATAAATAAGTGATTATAAAATAATTTAATCTCAGATATATTTAATAATATTTTTCGGTTATATTTAATTCTTAAATCTTTATCTCTTTTTAATACTTGGATTTATATTTTTAAATATTTTGATACGTTAAATAATAATTTAATTCCAATAAAACATTTGTTTTTTTTCTGTATTATTTTAAATTAAATAAAAATTAAATGTTTAGACCCTGAGCCTTGCATTTAAATAGTTTCTCCCTTAGATTTAAATATTTTAGAAGTTTTTAATTTTTTAAGTTAATTCCATGATTTTTGTTTTTGCTTTAAAAAAATAGAATCTTAGATTTTATGAATTCCTGTTAATGATTAATTTATCTTTTTTTATTTGGTTTTATTTCTTTTTTATTATTATTATTTATGTTTTGCTTTGGAGTTTTGCCTTCTTTTTTTTCAATATTATTTGTTTATGTTTTATGCTTGATATATTATAACTTTGTTTAATTAATTTTTTGTTTGTATTTAATGTTTAGCATTTATAATGTTTAATTTTTGTTTGGTTTGCATTTTTACTTTGTTTAATATTTGTTCTTTTCGGAGTTTATTTTATATTTTCACTATTATTTTGTGGTTTTGCGGTTTTTTTTTGTTATTTTTTTTTCACAATAGTTTTTTAAATTTAATGTTTAATTTTATAACTTTATTGAATTTTTAATTTATTTTTTTATTGAAAATTAAATGTTTGATTTTTTACCTTTTTGAATTTTATTTTTATTTTGTTTGAAATTCCAGCACTTATAATGTTTAATGTTAGTCTTCTATTATTCTCTGGATTCTATAATTTATGTTTGGTTTTATAATTTTATTTTTATCTTCAATATTTTGTTGTATTTAATTTTTATTATTAATTATTTTTAATGTTTAGTTTTTATTTATTTCGACTCTGTTCCAAATTGTTGTGTTTAATATTATTTTGTGATTTTTTGTGTTTCTATTATTAATTTTAATTCTATGTTTTATGTTAGATTTTATAGTTTTACTTTTCTTCTCAATTTTATGTTTGTATTTTATATAAAATATTCTTTTTTACTATTATTTTAAAGTTCTATATTTGATTTTATTTTAATTTTCTTCTTAATTCTTTGTTTTTTTTCGTTTGCATTAAATTTTTAGGTTTTTTTTTTTATGTTGATATTTGTTTGATTCTTCGTTGTTTTCTTTTTAATTTGAAGCCCTTTTTTTTTGTATTTGTTTAATGCTTGTTCGTCTTTTATATATTAATTAAGAACATATGAATACTTGTAACTAACATATACATAAACAAATTGAGTTCCAACCCTTCCGTTTTTGAAAATATATCGAAAGGAAGTGCAGTATTATATTTGTTTAGTTTAAGTATTCATGTCAAAACGAACGAAAAGGCGTTATCATGAAAAGTTAATAACATTAAATCTAAAAATGAATAGAAAACCACGAATAATTACTCGAAACCTTAACATTCTTTAAACTATATTCAAAACTAAAACGCTAAATTATTGTCAAAAAAAAAATATCCAAAAACTTAACATTAAAAATCTGTCTATGATGATATTATTTTAAAGAAATCTTCCAATTTACTGCTTTCACAATTAATTCCAAAAATGAACCAGCACTTTAATTAGACCCACCCTAAGAAACAAGCAACCGCCTTACCACACAGCATCTAAACTCCATATATCACATATGATATGTATGTAAAAGGTAAAGCAACTTTATTATGATGGCTTTGCATATACGTGTCTTGGATCTTTCTTTTTCACTCGCAGGTCCCAGTCGATTTTAATGTCGCATAATTCCTCTACTAAAATGGATATCAATCATCTTAAAAGGTATTTGATGAATTAAAAAACATAAAAATATTCATGTTCTTCTCTTTCTTGACTGGAATATGGAGAAAGAAACGTGTGAGGACAAAAAGGGCAGAGAACTAGATGGATGGATTGGAAGGATGGATGGATAAAAACCATCCGATTCAATCCAACGACCGGATTTCCCTAAAGGCATCTATTATAACCAAGAGTACGACAAAGTTTTTTTTCTTGTTCTTTCCATTCATTCTGTGTAAATAAATTATACGGCATTCAATTTTGAAACTATTTTGAATATGGTTGAATTAATTGAATTGGAGAGGTATGGCATGGTATGGTATGGTTGGTGGAGCTGATGAGGGAATGTTTCTGTTGTTTTTTTTGGATAGATTGATGTAACCCTTTTGTAAAGCCCGGTTAATTCCATTTTGACATTTGGGAAACATTTGGAAAAATTCCAGTTCGACCTACTAACTCGGGCATGATAAAGATGTATTGTATTGTATGTTTTTGAGTGATGGATAATAAACGCAGACATTTTTTGGGTGAGGGTTTTCTTTTAAACTTCACTGAAGTTTTTTTGAAATTTTTATTGAGGATGTCCTTTTTTGGAAGAAGTTTATCATAATTATATAAATAAAACATTGGATTTTTACATGATTTAATTTCGAAATGGATTTTTTTTTGATCAAGCTTTATTTATGAAATAGCATAGTTTTTTCTTTAATATTTGAGTTCTTAAAAAAAAACTATATATTTTTTAAACTTTTAACCATGAATATTATTTAGGCTAATCTAACATTTAGTGTTTTCTAAATTTTGCGATTCAATATTCTAAACTTTTGAATTGCATTTTTTATTTTTAAAATAAAATATTAAAATGAAAACAAAATTAATTTATTTATTTATTTTTTGTAATTTAACATTTTGATTATAAAAAATAATAATTTTTTTTTAAATCTAAGAATATTTTTTTTGTTTTTAAATTAGTTGAATTCTATATTTTTGCGAATTAATATTTTTATTATTAATGCTTAATTTTTTAATAAAAAAAAGAATACAAAATTTATAAAATATTACAAAAAATTAATATTGTTATAAGACAACAGACATCGCAAACCGTTAACATAAGGGTATTTTTTCTTACAAAAAATCACTTTGAGAGTCCAGCGCTGAAGGTGAATCTCAATCTTTGTGAAAAACACCGGTGTAGATGGATATTCCTCAATACTAAACTTATTATTATTTTCGTATTTTAAAAGTATTGATATCTTTATTTTTAATAATTTTTGAAAACCTATACTTATTTTTGAACATTTTAAGATTTTATATTTTTGAAAAAAACGATTTTTTTTAAATTTCATAATTATTATTTATTTTTTAATTAGTTTTGATAATTTTAATATTTTTGAAAATTATTTTTTTTATTATATTAATTAATTTATTTTTAAATTTTATATTTATAGAAACAGAAATCAAGTTCCAATGTTTAAACATTTGACTCTGCGGTGGGTTTTACTAATTTCAATATTACTAATAATATGAAATTTTTATAATATTGGATTTTTTATTTAAATGTCTTAATTTACTTAAATAAAACACTTTGTAGAAGAAAAGTTTGATTTAAAAGTAAATTTCACTAAAATTTGATTATTGACTCAAAATTTTGACAGTTTTGCATTTTTTTCAAAAATATTAATATTTTAAAATATTGTATTATTAAAAGTTTGATTAAAAAGTAAATTTCACGAAAATTTTATTTTTGAATCAAACTATTTTACAGTGGTAAACAAAAAATTAGATTTTTATGAAAATGTCTAAATTTACTTAAATAAATGACTTTTTAGAAGAAAAGTTTGAGTAAAAAGTCAATTTCACGAAAAAAAAAATGTTTAATTCAAAAAAATTTACAGTGGTAACCCTTCTCCATTTTTTCAAAAATATTGGATTTTTTTTGAAAATTTCTTAATTTACTTAAATAAAATACTTTGTAGAAGAAAAGTTTGAGTAAAAAGTAAATTTCACGAAAATTTTATTTTTGATTCCAAAAATGTACAGTGTTTTTTTCAAAACTATGAATATTTTAAAATATTGGATTGTTTTAAGGAAATGTCTTTATTTACTTAAATAATCCAATTTGTAGAAGAAAAGTTTGAGTGAAAAGTCAATTTCACGAAAATTGTATGTTTGACTTAAAAATTTGACAGTTTTGTATTTTTTCAAAAATATGAAAATTGTAAAATATTGTATTTTTAACGAAACGGAAATTCTTAATTTACTAAAATAAAATACTTTGTAGAAGAAAAGTTTGAGTCAATTTCAAGAAAATTTTATTTTTGATTCCAAAAATTTGCAGTGTTTTTTTTCTTCAAAATTATGAATATTTTTAAATATTAGATTGTTTTAAGGAAATGTCCTAATTTAATTAAATAATCCACTTTGTAGAAGAGAAGTTGAAAATTTTAAATATTGTATTTTTTTACGGAAATGTCTTGATTTATATAAATAAAACATTTTGTGGAAGAAAAGTTTGATTAAAATATAAATTTCATGAAAATTGTATTTTTGACTCAAAAATTTGACAGTAGTACCCCTTTCCATTTTTTCAAAAATATGAACATATTAAAATATTGTTTTTTTTATGAAAATGTCTTAATTTACTTAAATAAAATACTTTGTAGAAGAAATATTCAATTCATTCATTTACTTTTGTTTCATGAATTGTTATAACTATTTTTATGAATTTCCATTTTTTTTAAATTTTATTTAGTAAAAGTATTTATTTTATTTACTTTTACTTTTTTTTAAATTTTATTGTTATTGTAAAATAATTCTGAATTTTTATTATAATATTTTTTGTAAAATTGTTGATGTTATTTATTGTCAAGTATTCCTATATTTTAAAAGCTATTTTGCTATTATCATTTTAAAGTATATTGTTATTCCAGTTTGGATGAAGTTTATTTGTTTTTTTTTTTACTTATTTAAAAAAAAATAATCTTTATTAATTTTATTATAATTTTTGTGTTAATTTAAAAGAATTTTTTTTTTTTGTAATTTTAATGTTTACATTATTTGTTGCTGGATTTTGTTATTGTTATTTTTTTTGTTTTATTATAAAATATTTAATTTGATTTTTATTTTATTCAATTTTTCACCCCACGTATTTTGTCTGACTCCTCTCAAGATTCACAGACCAACGATACCCATATTTGGTATATTCGTACTTTAAAATATTTAATTATGCTCAAAAAAATAGCCTACGACCTGTGTCTAGGTTCAATGAATCTATACTGCAAATTTGTTGAAAAGCGGATAGTAACTGTAGATTTGTATAAGGAACAAAATCACCAACATACAAAACTGATTTTTATAATACAGATTTTAATTTTTTTTTTTAAATATTAGATTATTTATCATTAAACATTTTATTTTTTTATAATTTTTTTTTACATTTTTAAGATTTAAAAAAAACTAATGTTGTTAATATTCCAAATTAAATGAAGAGTTTTTTTTTTAATTTTCATTATAATTTTATTTTTATTTTTCAAGTATTTTTTAAAGTTTTAATATGCATAAATAATTAAATTCAAACAAAAAAATTAAACTTTGTAATATCGAAATTTTGCATTGTTTAAAATGTAAAATAAATTATTCGTTTTAAAGTAACGGATCAAAGTTGTAATTACCGTGACGTGACGTAACGAATTGAATCACGTTATAATTGGATAACGTAACGATACCCATACCCGATCAAAACTAATCCATTATACAATCCCTGATTGGTGTATGAATGGGTTATTGATGGATAATTTTATGGATGGATAGGTTTATGAATACATTTCTGTTTAGATGTATTTATGGAAGATTGGGTATATGGAACTATTATAATATATCAAATATATAATATAACACCTGCAATTTACAAAATAAGACGATAACTATAATTATCAAAATCAGTGCTAATTTGTACTTTCTCCTCAAGAATTTATTTGAAATTGCATTCCTTAAATAATATAGTTTTTTGTAATAATAATATTTTTCTTAACAAAAAATAAGGATAGTCTCTTATCCTTGTTTTAGTGCGAAAAGTCTATAGATGATACAAAAACGATACCATCACGATATCACTATATCTATCTCGCTATCTTTCCATTCCCCTAAGAATGTTCCATATGACACCACCAAATCTTAACAATACCTCACAAGCCACTAACGTCACCCTTCGATTACCTCAATATAAATCCTCAAATCCATATTCCAATCAAAAACCTACCTCAAGGACTAAGCGAAAATAATCAGAAAACCCACCCAAAAATACAAAATCGGTATCGGATGATCCGAGCAATAGCACAATAGGTAGTGCTTTATGGCGTTTTGCTTTGTTGCCGACAAGTTTAACAACAGTTTCGTGTGAAAGAGATAGGAACCAAAGCGACATTCCATTTCCCTCCATTAAACGATGGCTGAAATAATGTTCAAGGCGCAAAAATAGGATACCACGACAGGAAGTTTAGTGTTTTAGTCCAATTTAAGTTGGGGAGTTTATGTTGTTCTTCATCTATAGGAAGGTAGTTAGTAGCGGTATACGTTGTTATAAAGTACATAGTTTATGGCATAAGCACAAACTAAAAGTCTCTTCCATGCAATTCTGTTCTGTTCGGTTCTGTTCTGCTCGCCCATTTATTATTTGCGGTTGATGGTTGCTGCTGATAGTGCATAAAATATAAATTAATTTTTACTCTCTTTTTCGGGGATAATGGTTATAAAAATATTAACTGTCCTCTTTCGAGGGCATACTTTTTACTTTATGCAATTGTCATAAATTTTCACGGGAGGACAACTTATTTACATGGTTGTTGTGCTCGTGCTATTCTGTAATCGAATTGAGTTGGCTCTTTTGTTACATATTAAATTAAGCTTTCAATAAATTAACTTATACGATCAAACTTGACATATATATTCATCGAGCGTTAATGATTTAATTTCATAGAATATTATAATATGAAAATTAGTTTGAATTTAATATTTGGTAATAAGAATATGATATACGCGAAAAAAAACAACATACTACTAAAAAAATTTAAACTTTGAAGTAATGAAATTATATCTTTTCATTAATAGTTACTATATAATTAATCTGCAAAATGTCTTCATTATAAGTGTGTTAAATAACATTTTAAACTTTGTAAAAAAAATTGAAATATTTAAATTTTTCGTATAGCAAATCAAAGCATTATCTTCGACTAGTTGAGCAAATGTAGGATCCCTTTCATCAGCGAGGATATCAATAACTTTTTTTTTTAAAACACTTGAGGTCCTTGGAATGTCTTCTCATTTTCACTTTGTGTATGTGGTGATATTGGTGCTTTTCAGCTGAACAAAATAAAGCATAAAGTAAACTGCCAATTTCTTGTTGGTATGGCGTTAGTCATGTCCTCACATAGCTTTTAATTTTTAGTGAATTTTTGGTTTGGATCGGAATGCGGGGATAAAATTCGAAAAAATTATTATTGACGCACCCAGAAGAAAAATAACAAGTTTTTCT
>JXPG01056046.1:0-15113 GCA_001015175.1 Megaselia abdita | reverse complement strand
CTTGGCTTTGAACAAGTTTTCAAATATTTTTTCTTTGAATTTTTAGAGTCATATTATTTTGTGTGTAGCTTAAATTAAATTAAAACAATATTTAATGTGTATCTTGGAAATCAAATAACAATCACTTTAAAAAGTGGGTTTAAGTTAAGTTAACGAAAAGCGTGGGATCATATTTCTTATCTAAACTGAAGCGGTACAGTGATAATATTAGAAATCATGAATGTCATATACCCATAAATATAAAAAAAAAAAAACAAAATTTGTTCTAAAACATTTTTAAAAGTAAACTATTTTCTTTTGTTGCCACTTTCCTATGCCCATGTATATAATTATAAAAATTTTAATGAGGGGTTGTCGCAATTTTTAGTATGTTCAACTGCCCCTTAAAGTTTCTTCGCCTCTGTGATTGAAATGTTAAAAAGCTAAAAGAAAGATGCTAGAGCCACCTGGTATTGACAAATCTTTTAAAGGTTATTTATATAGCAGTCCGTTAGACCTTAAAAATTAGGCTTCGCACGTCCATTTTACGACAGACGGATGGTCGGACGGACAATGCGTATTCATACAGAAGGGTATTTGGGGAAAAGAGCCCTAAACAAATTTTGTTCCGTATATAACATAAATCTTAAATTTAAAAGATAAAAACAAAGTTGATACAGAAAAGTCGCCTAAATAAAATCGGAAATTACTCTCACATTAATTCGAAGAATGGAAATAAAATAATACAAAACTCACACACTCAAGAACCTTCCTTTGAATTGTTATATTACCTTTGGTATATCCAAAAACACCACCAGTGAATCAGCGCTTCCCCTTTTTCCGCTCCTGTGATATAAACACATTTACAATATTTAGTGGACAGAAACACAAATAAAAAGAAAAATTTCAATATAAATGCACTATTGTATATTCTTATAGTTCTTATCAATAACTTTATAATATTCAAAATATTATTAGTAACACCTTCGCATTGTTCGTCTAATATTTTGCTCTGTGCATTTTATAGTATAACTCTTACAAACATAACAATCATAAATCAAAATTAAGTCGCATTAACACGCATCGCTCTTAATGTACTCAACAGAGTCTTTCGAATCTATACTCACACAAAAATAAATTATAATGAATTTAAAAAATGGAAATATCATAAATTGATTTCCGTTGATGCTGATGATCCGCCAGAGAGCCGCGTCTTTTTTTATTATTAAATTTGACTCTGCCATCAAACGAATATTTTCGATTCCTTTAAGGAAAAATGATGCGGTTTTATTATTGATCACGCAAAGATCTTGAGACTTATTTTTATAAGGGGACTTCATAGCATTCACATCACATATTCCTTTATATATGAAAGTCGGAGTAATTAAAATTTATTAATCGCGCCATATGCGTTGAAAACTAAGGATTTAATTATTGATCTGTTTTAGTTGCTTTTTGAAGTTAAAAATGAAATATAGATTAACAGAAGATGTTTGTTTGAATGTATAATATTATTTTAATTATAGTTAAAGATTAATTGCCTCCAGATATGATACTTTTTGTTTGCATTTGTATAAATTGCATTGTTACCTCGAAATCTGAAAGGGTTTAATGGATATGAACGAAATTTGTTTATGCTTAAACTTTGCTTTCCTTACGATAATTTGTTTAATATCAATTTTCGAACTAAAGGTGTCTCCAGGTGGTGTTGTGTATTCAAAATGTTAGCTTTTTTTTATTAGAACTTTCAAAATGATGTATTCTCTAACCCTAACGAGGTTATGAACCAAAATCTAATTTTGTTATATGCCATTTTACGGTTTTTCGCTTCCCTACTCCACTGTATTCAATAATTCCATAAAAAACGTTGATTAGATTACACTTGAGAATCGCAAAAGATTTTATTAACTAATTTTAAAAAAAATTTAAAATGGATATTCTGATAATAGTAGTTTGTAGTAGTCAGATAGACCTTTTTGGAAAAGTACCTCAATACTTAATCTTTAAAGCATCATCGAACGTTGATTTTTCTTTCTCTCGGTCAAAAACGTGACCTAATTTAATTCAAAAATGAATTAACAAAATAATTAGAAAAAGGACAGACAAGGAAAAATTCAGGAATAGGAGAAAAAGTATGATGTGTTTCTGTTAACGATATATCAAAATCCTGCATATAAAGATGGTCAATTCTTCTGCGCAATTAAATGAAAATAACTAAACCTTTTAAAATATTATGAAAATTTATACAGTTTTGAGGCACAAAAAATCACGCCAAAGGTAACTCAAGGTGTAGCAGTGATATAAAGGAATAGGGAATAGAGGAATCCTCTGAACAGAGTCAGTGATGAACTGTCTGCTATTTCAACGAGTTTATTAGAAGTACATTTTATTTCATCAACATCGAATCGACGAGGTTTTCGTCAGGTAGTATATTCGACTCACACAAAATTTCTTACGGAAAATTCTGACGTGTGCACTGAGGATCGAACTAAGAATCGTCAGAGTGGAAGGTGAGAGTGCTCGCACAAACAGTAACAACATTTATTAAAAGAACAAATTATCTATGGTCCAAGTCACATGAATAATTTTTCTCTTTTAAAAATGTTTTCATAAAAATATATAATGTTCAAACTTACAGAGAAAAAAAATATCTAACCGAACTTAATTTAGTTTTGCAGTTAAAGATAGTTGAATAGGAATGTCCAAATTCCCTCAATTTTTAGATTTATTGGTATTGTAGTTTTACCTAAGTATTCACGTAGGAATTTGACCTACTTATGTATAAGCTTTTCAGCCTTGTAGGAAGTCCTACTTCCTTGAAATTCTTTATTTCCTATTTTATAAAGACATCTAAATCACATACGTCATTTATACCAACAATTCTTATAATTTAAAAATGTAACAATGGTTGAATTTTACCACCATATGCAGGAATTAATATACAATACAATTGTAGTAATAATTGTGTGTTAATAAGAATACCGAGGATGCCATTTCAAACATAAACATAAAATAAGCTGAATTTATAGTAATTTTGTTCCTTAAAAAAATATATTTTCAACAAGAAAACTTAAATTTCTCTGAGAACGTTACAATTGTCATGGTTAAATGTTTTTGTTTGATCAATTCACTGACAAAAAAAAAAACAAACTCTTAATATGTGTTGCACGCTTTTAACTATGTAACCTACATAAGAAATATGTACTATACACATTCAAAAAATAGATAACTAGATAACTTTTTATTATTAAAATGTGTGCAGCATGAACCGAATATGTGCTGTACAAATAAAATATGTAACCCACTCAATATAATATGTATTTTCCCGATCATTAAAATGTGTATCACACGTATATTGAATGTAGAATCTTCATCAAACGAAATATGTAAAAAAGGATTACATTTTAAATATGTACTACTGCTGTACATTAAAATATGTAGGGTACACATTTCATTTTATTCAGTGTAGATGAACACATTTGACACTTTACCCTGGCTTCATAAAATTATGCACACAAAAGTTATGAACTTAAAACCATACCTTTTTTTGACTAACTTTAAAAAAATGTCATTTTGAACCACAGGCAGCTCAAGATGTAGCAGTGATATTAAGGAATGTTTGCTTCCTATATATGTACCAGCTGCTTTCTACATTAGCGTCTTAGTTTCCCCATCCTCTGAATAGAATCAGTTATGACCCAAGTATATGGTTATTACCGCGACCAAGTGCTTAAATATTACCACCATAGTGCGTTATGTGACCAGCAATTTGATGTAAATGAAGACGAAATCAATATGTGGTTATACATGAACAAACAATGTATGAAGACAAAACAAGTTTACGGGTTCGTAATAAAAAAGCGGTAGAAAACTTTATATATTGTCACAGGACTTTGTTACGATGTACTGTGACTAAAACTTCGTCAGGACCAAATGGTTGTGTGATGGTAGTCTCATGACGAAAAATAGGTACTTGGGGGGCTCTCTACAAATTTTACAAAAATATATCTGGCTCCTGCCAGCTTCATTTGCCCAATAGTCTTACTATTACATGCTCTGAAAAAATAGGTAGTAATATTTACTACTTTTTGTAGTCAAAAACCAACCTTAAAAATAACACTTAAAATAATAATTTTTGTAGGGAGAATAGTAAACATGTAGTAAATTTCACTACTCAGTCTGTAGGAAAATTTGCTACAACTTTGCTATTTTCAGTACGAAAATGTAGTAAATTTTACTACTCAGTCCGTAGGAAAATTTGCTACGACTTTACTATTTTCTGTACGAACATTTTACTAATTATTTTTCTACAAAAGAGAATATTTAGTTTTTTTGTATTTATGACATTTTTCACTTTATTCACAAATATTTGTTGATCAATGTACTAAAAGTTGATAATTCATTTTTTTGTGAATCGACTGCTCAAAAGAAATTTCGCTATATACATAAATCAATATCGCTTATGTAGAGCTTTAAAATCATAAAAAAAACTTATAATTTAAGAAAATTAAAATGGAAGCAATTGGTTTTATATACTAAAGTTCTACACCCAACATTAACGTCCTTTTTATAGTTTATAGGAACGAAATGTATTACATAGATATATATTTTTCAGTTTCTTTTTCAGAAAAATTGTTGCAAAAATATAAAAAAGGAAATTCAATACATAACATTTTTACGAGCATGTGTATTGATAGGGATTTTCCTTCTGTGTAGGATCTGACTATGACTCTACTCGTTATCCTCTTTGGGAGTGTATGAGTATAAAAAAATAGAAAAGTTGAAGACTCTGTTCCAAAGCTAAAAAATGTGCCAATTCACACCTTTAAAAAAATCGCACAGAGAAGAAGATGGAAAATGTTAGGTTCAATCATTATATACGGATGGATATAAAGACATCTGAAACATATTTATTTACTCGACAGAGTTCAGACTTCAGATGCGCAATGACGTTTTATCGATATCTACAATACAATTTTATTTTATTCATTCCAATGAGAATGTGGAAAAATGGACCAATTATTGGTTCATTTTCCACACTTTTCCTCATTTTCCTTTACATGTTTCATCTAACCTCTAACACTCCAAAATAATATATATAATAAATATAATATAAACCTCACCAGCCACCGTACGTTTGTTCGTTCGTTCATATACAAATATTTATTGGCATGGCTGGAACAAGAGATGATGAAGAGGAAAAGGTTTTATAAACATGTTTTGCAAAAAAAGAAGAAGAAGATGATGAAAAAAAAGAACACAAAAAGTATATTATTGAAGACGCATACATTGACAAATAAAAAGACATTGTTCTTCTCAACTTGATTTTCGTCGTTATTTTCTATTTTCTTTCTTTCATAAAAAAAATCGTTGTATATGTATTATTTCCGATATTTTTCTCACACTTTGGAAAATAATTCATTTAATTGTGTGAGTCCGTTATTGGAAGTGTGTTTGTATTAGAGTATATGTTATTTTTTACATTTTTTTCAAATATATAGATATATTATATCTATAAGATACAATTGTGTATGAGAGTCGATTCGATAGTCGAACGAAGGAATATAGATAGATTTTTAGCAAACCTGATTGGATATTATTGACTTGAAGTAGGTGGGGATGAAAATTGAAAATAAAAATCTAGATACTATATATAAGGTTTAAGGGTTGATATTCTTTATGGGAAATTCCGTTTCAGCAATAAATATTGTATATTGACAACATAGGCGACATTGAAACAATTAAACGAATTCTTTCTTTTATTAGTTTGAGGCGGAGTTGAAATATAGGATATAAAACAGTTCATCCTACCACGATTTTCCTTTACATAATATTCTTTTATTTTTTATTTTATATTTGATTCGTTCAAATGATGATGAATGATGATATATTTTATTGCAATTTTCTTTTTCCTTAAATTGTATCGTTCGTTACAAGATATTCAAAATATTAAAAGTTTACAATATTTTTGAATTTATAAAAAAATCAATTGTACGCTCAAAAATTGTTCAATAAGTCTTGTGTATTATGTTTTTTTTTTTAGTCAAGAAAAATCAAATTTCCCATCTACAACATGTTCGTATGCGACATTATTTGTTGGTGGATACCTCACAAGTAACAAACACAATTGAAAAGCTGTCTGCATGATAGACAACATTTCCATGGAACATGTTCATTGAAACACTTTAATTGAGCTTTGAAAAGCTTTTAGTCATTGTTTTCCTTCAATAATTTGTTAGTTAGAAAAAGCAACTCAAAATATAATACCAAATATGCGACATAAGTACCTGTTGTTCTGTATGGTTGCTTTATAGTACTATAGTATTTGTATAAAAAAAACTATACCATTTGAAAAGTTATTTGAATGAATCGAAACACTTCAGATTATTTAAAAAATATATATATAATTACTTTCCTCCCAAATACTTTCGAATTTTTTTCCTAGTTTAACATTTTAGAACTTTTAGCATATACATTTAAGATAATCAACCGATTTTTAAGTCATATTATGCAGCTTTGGGGATTGCGTTATATCTATACTTTTGAAATTATATATTTTTTACGAATTTAAATTTTGTACACCGAAAATATTTTTATTCACTCTTAAATATCATACTTAAACATATAGTAAATCTTAAGTTTTGGATATATGCTCGAAATAAAAGATAAAAAAGAGAGTTGAGATAGAAACTTGTTTTTTACAATAATTTTCATATTTGTAAAATTCAAACCAATTCCAGATGCCTATTAAAATTCCACGCGGCCGACGGAATTCAAAGGGTATCTGAATTAAAACAACCCCTTCATTGCTTGAAGATATTCGTTTTATGCTAATTTCATATGACACCCAGTGTATTGTATGTAAAAATAGCAAAACATGAAATTCAAGGTTTTTTTGTCTTTACCTATAAATGTAACGGAATAGGGTGAACAAATACTTTTCGGACTGGAACAAGAACTTAGAAGAGGAGTAAAAACAAATCTTTAAGATTTAATATTTTAAAATTTTTAAAAACAATATTTATTTATAAATTATTTTTTTTTTTTCTTGTTGCATTTTTAAATTACAATAGTTTCTTAGAATCTAATGGTACTCATCGTTTTCATGAAATATATATGAATATAAATTTAAAAATACGTAGAATAAAAATATAAATCTGGTGGCGAAAAAACATAATTGGCCTATAAAAAAGTGAAGTCCTATTTGATAACATTACACTAACTAACAAATACGACAAACCCTTAAGATTAAAAAAATACATATTTTTAGGAAAAGGCATTTTCCTAAATATATCTACATATCTTAATATGTATATATATTTCCCGCGAATTTTCTTCCCGGAAAAAATGAGCTACAATTATTGAAAAAAACAAGTATTTTTTTCTTGAATAGAAGTTATTTTTAATTTTTACAATAAAATTAACTAAATTACATCAAGATTTTTTCTAAAAAAGTTAATTATGTTTTAAGGTTTGACTTTAAAAAAAATCATAGCGTTAATGGCTTTATCAAAAAATCTACTTCGTCTTTTTGTTATAAAAAAATTGCATAAAGAAAATGTCCTTTCCGGCTCTATCGAGGTGGTACAATATATATCCCCAATTTTAACCCTAGTAGCTTGTGTGATAAATTTTTAACATTCTATTTTTTTCAGAATGTAAAAATTTTAGACTTTAAGCATTCTGCAAAGCTATATGTAGTTAAATTGTTTTCTTCAAAGTTCAGGTCACTGCCTTCTACTTGAACTACTTTGTCAATGTCGTCGATATTTTCATCGTCAGCTGGGTATAGTTTCTTTAATATTTTAAAAATGTTTTTTTCAAGCTCATTATTTATTCAATAACGTTCAAGGTCGTGAAAATACTTTGTCAATGAAAGAATAAATTCATATCGTCTTTCTCTACCAAAAGAATTCTTTAAATTTAATTGAAACTCGACAAGTTACTGTTTTCGGGAACGGGAAGGGATTTTCCTAAGCTAGTGCTTCTCGAAAAAAATTGGAAAATTTCCCGGGAAATCTCGGGATGCATCACTCTACTAGAAAAGCATCAACATATAGGAAACAAAAACTCCTTAATATAATATAACATAACAATACTCATTTTTTGAAAGTTTTTTTAATGGGAGACATTCTATAGTTTTCACAATACTACAACATATGGATTAGATTTTAAGGCTCCATAAGACTAACAAAAAATTTGGATCGGGTTTTTGAAATTTGTACCGCTTTAAAATTTTAGGAAATTCTTTAAAAACTATTGCTTAAAATTTGTAGATAGGTTACTGTCTGCGTCAATCATTTTTATTTTTTTTGTTTAATGGCTAGTCAGACAATCCTCACTTAAATAAAACACAATTCCTTGTAATTTTAAATGGCGACGTTTCGATTTTTATTTAAAATCTTTTTCAGGATATTGACATTTAGCAACAAATATTAAAAAAAAAAATGATAAAAACCTTAATTACTATAACCATTTTGAGGGAAATGGTGGAGTAAATAAATATTAAACATAAATACTGGACATTCTTTTCTGCAACCAAAACAAAAACTGATCAGAAGTAAATCCAACGATGCGTCATCACAACAAAAATCAAAAGTCCCTTAGCAACGAATTGTATACACTTGAAAGATTCTCTGTGTCGGTCTTAAAATTCACTGTGTTCTCTGTTTTTATAATATATTATTGCTTAAAATGTCTGAAAAGATGCTCAAATTAAAGTCTTAATTTTAAGAAACGAAAAACATGTAACAAGCAAATAAAAAGTTGTTAAAGGTAATTACAATATGCGAGCTAAAATTAATTTATAGATCGAACCGAAAACGTTTTCCTGAGAGAACATTTTCAATATAATTAGATGAAAAATAGTTTTCTAGGGTATTTTGGGTGAAATTTTAAAGTTAAACCCCAAGAAACTACACTAACAAATTTGTAAATAATGTTTTTGTATTTACAATTCATATAAGGAGACTTCAGTCAAAATAAACTAATAATATTTTTGTAATTTAACGAAAATTTAATGAAAATTAGTTCTACAATTTATTTAAGCTTGTATTTTAATTTTTAAAATTAGTTTTATAATTAAAAACAACAACGATTTTAAACATCAAGCAATTGGAAAGTCTCCATCAGTAAGGTTCATCGACAACTGGTCTATAAATGAAACCAATAAAATATTTACGCCTTATTAAAAACTTGTAATCAAGATCAATTATAAATCTAATATAATAATTCAATATTAAAAGACAGGGGTTTGATTTTGTTTAAACTGAAAACTATTCTTTCTTTACACCACAAGATATTTCATACTTTTCTATGAGTACACTTTTGAGAGTCGAAAAGCTAACTTTATATCAAGATTCATTATCATTTCCGGTATTCTTTTCTTTGCTACCGTTTTTGTAAGTTTTTGAATTCCAGTGTTTCGCTTCCTAAGTTCAATGAGAGTTTTAGTTAAATAAAAGTTTTTAATTGAATATAAGAAAATCAAGTTGAATGAAACTTTTTTCATAGTTAATCAAGGTACTTTCAAAAGCTGTTTCTAGATCTCGGTA
This sequence comes from Megaselia abdita, assembly GCA_001015175.1. Classification (NCBI taxonomy): domain Eukaryota; kingdom Metazoa; phylum Arthropoda; class Insecta; order Diptera; family Phoridae; genus Megaselia; species Megaselia abdita. The sequence goes on along the minus strand of JXPG01056046.1, from coordinate 5,580 downwards.
AATATTTTTAATTGTAGCAAATAAGAAAATCTTCATATTCCCATCCACATAGCTTAATTTACTATCCAAAAACCACTTTTCATAACTCCTTATTCATGACAATATGCCAAGCCATTTGAATTAATCTTTATAATATAAAGATATATACATATATGAATACTGAATAAATGTAACCTGGATGTTCTCATTCCTTAACAAAAAAAAAAGGAACAATAAGTGAATTTCCTGCCTTCTCTTCAATTCTTCAATTGAATGTTTTCTTAAATGATGAGTTTCGCTTATTAAAATTAAATGTGAGAAGTGAATAGATTGAAATTCAATAACACAACAAAAGGTTTATTGAATCATAAAAGTGTATTAAAAAACAATGCAAATCGCGTGGGTTCTTTTGAATATATCCTTAAAAGCATGTGACTATTTTCATTTTATCTACCTACATAAAATTTTTATGTAAATCATTCACTTTACATGTTTTACCTTGAACTTGAGATCATAAGAAATGTTCTATGTGAATAATGTGATGAATGTGAATTCAATATCATCAAAATTAAAAATGAAATTAGTGGTACATACAAAGTTAATTGCCTGGAAAAAAACAATTTTCGCATAGCTCTATGGGTATAAATACATGATGATACATCCAATGTTTTACACAGTAGATTATCTCCAATAGACAAGTTAAGCCTCTCGATTTATACCTCCATCTCTTTTGGTTGCAGGTGAAAAAATCAGCGCCTGGGGATTTATTCAAAACACAATAAAAGTGTTGACTATATGGTAAACCGAAACCCTCCACATTAATTTCATGCAAGTGCCCTATTGGTTTTTTAAATAGAGTGGAATTGAAAGGGATCCACAATTTAAGCTAGCTATACATTTTGTTTGAAAATGGAAAGAGAAATATCAACCGGTAGCAACGTCAAATCGCGTGAAAAATTCGAAATTCTGATTCAACTACAAGGTGGTTACAATAAATATATGAAAGTGTATGTATATTACATATACTGCTAGAAATAACGAAAAATCCGGAACATACAAAAATTTTGCAAAAGGGGATATGAAATGCATTAATTTGATACCTTTTGACCTCAAATTTTGAAACGAAAAGGGAAACAAAGCAACACGAAAAATAGAATCATTCTAACGAAAAGGGGACCCACTTCTTTTCTGTAATAACATTACAAATATGTGAAATCACACCATGTAGTTCACCCCAGCTTCCTATGTACCATTCTGTTACACTGCAATTATCGAATGTACGTGACAGGTGGTTATTTCCTGCTAATACGTAAATTTAGCATTCATTTCGGTTCGGTAGAAATAAGCACAATTGATTACTAAATTATAAAATTAGGGAAACAACATTAAATGGCTTCTACTGAAGACAAACATATTATTTATACACCAAATGAAATATTTATAATTTAAATATATTTTCGAGAGAAAACATACATTTTTGAGGTTCAAAAAAAAATACAAAAATTCACAATGTTTATATTTTTTTAACTGCAGATATAAAGCAGACAAAATCTATATATTACACATATATCCTTAACAACTTTATGATTTGAAAGTCCTAATTGCTTTCATTTCTTTTTATATATACTTACTTTACTTTTACTTTTGATGGTCGTCTGATCCTAACTGGGGAATCCAAACTTATCGACTACCGCTCTCCACATCTATCTCTCGGTTTGTGGCGGTACTTTCCAGTTGTTGATACCCTTGGATGAAAGTTCTTCTTCTATTTATCCAAGCCAGCGAAGCCTTTGTCTGCCTCGTCATCTTGTACCATCGCTTGCATGATCTTGTTTGGCGGAACCTCGTCATGCATGGGCTAAACATGACCCCGCCATAGGACTTGCTGCTTTTTAATTCGGTCCACGATAGTAGCGTCATTATAAAGCTGATAAAGCTCGTGGTTGAACCGAGTCCTCCACTCATTTCCTTCACACTGGAAATTCTCATCACTGGACCGTAGATCATTCTAAACACTTTTCTCTCAAAAACACCAAGCAGTTGTCTGTCTGCTGATAATGTTCACGATTCGCATCCATCGAACCGGTACGATGAGAGTCTTCTAGATCTTCAGCTTGGTGTTGCGCCGAAAAAATGTGGACCTTAGGACTCTGTGGAGCCTGTACAGTGTTCTGTTGGCCAGTTGATTCTACATTAGATTTCTTGTGTGATGTCATTGTTTGAGTTAAATGAACTTCCAAGGTACGTGAAATCCTGGACTGACTCGAAGTCATCACACCCAATCCGGATGTTGTTGAATTGCTTGTTGTCCCTACTGGATTTCATGTAATTTGTCTAGTCTACGTTTACGAGAAGCCCCATTCTCTCTGCTGCTCATTTCCTCCACGTCCCGCGAAACGATATTAATATCATCGGCGTAGCCAAGAAGTAGAGACGATTTCAAGAAGATATAATTGTTAGACGCTCGAACATCGGCCATTCGGACAATGATTTCCAGATAATTTTAAGGGATGGGCAAAAACACCCATTTTCATTGTTAACGTTACTAACGGTTAATGGTTACGTTAATAATGTACTTCGGCCGGAATGATTTCTCTAAGTAAACTCTAAGTAATACAAACATATTTATTAAAAAATAGTGTTAGTGTTTAAAGTTTAAAAATATTTTTTTCAAAAAACATGTTTGTTTTTGGGTTTAAGAAAAATATGCCATGTTAATTAACGTTACTAACAGTTAAGTTAATAATGTTACTAACCATTTCTGAAGATGTTAAACAAATCACAACAAAGTCTTGCCGAAAACATCTTGAAGTTTTGAAAGGTTTCGATGATTTTCCTGATATACAAACTGCGCCTGACATAGTTGGATGGTTCATTACAGTATATAGATCATCTTTAATTATACAGTCGCAGGCTTGCTTAAAATCTATGAACAGGTGGTGGGTGTCAATCTGGAACTATCTCTTGTCTTTTTGAGAATCTGACGTAAGGTGAAGATTTGGTCGGTGTTGAACTTTCCTGGTCTAAGACCGCCGCACTGGTAATCTCCTATAGTGTCATTGAGATAATGTTTTAGGCCCTCACGAATAAAAGACATTTGCTTTTTAATTTTTAATTCCACTTTTTGCACCTCCTCGTTTCTTCTTATTAATGACATTCCCTGTTTTAGGAAATTTTTATTTATATTTAGTAAATACTACTCTAACTACTTCGTGTTTTCCTGACTGTTGGAAGAATGCCCTTGTTGTGCCTGTAACTAAAGTGAAAAATCCTTCGTCGTTCAATGAATTAAGACCAATAAGCATTTTGCCTGCCTTCTCAAAATAAGTAGAGTATCTAATACTAGAGCAAATAGTAATCAATGTTCCTGATGAACTTATATTTGAGAAGCAGTCGGGCTTTCGTAAGTTTCACAACACCACTTAAGCCATCCTTGATCTAAATGACAGTATCGGAAAGCACCTGAATGATAAGAAGAATTCTTTATTGGTGCTACTTGATTTTAAAAGGGCGTTTGATACTGTTTCACACACCATCCTAGTAGATAAATTAAAAACAGGTTTCAAATGTTCGTCTAGTGCCTGTAAATTAATATTTTCATATCTTAGTGGTAGACATCAATGCGTCAAATATGGTGGTCGTCTTTCTTCTAGTCAAAGATCAGTTCGTGGTGTCCCACAAGGGTCTCTGCTTGGACATTTATTATTTACATTTTTCATAAATGACTTATCTTCGCAGACTAAATGTTGTATTCCTCGTATATTTGCTGATGATTTCCAAATATGTCACTCTTCAAAAAAGTCTCTAATTTGTTTAACGAAGTAAACTCAGATCTAAATTAAATTTTAAAATGGTCTACCGAAAATCAAATCGAAATAAACCACTTAAGTCACAGGCGATGTATTTTTCTCGAAGTAATGTTGCTCTAAGTCCTTATTCTCTCATTTTGAATAGACATCCTTTACAACTAGTTCAAAGGGCAAAATGCTTAGGATTTATTATTGCTGATAAGTTGAATTGGGAAGGACATATAAATCGTCTTATTGGCAATATCAGTTTTAAATTAAGATCTCTCTACAACTTTCACATTTGGCTGCCAATTCACATTCGCTATAAAATCGCTCACGCTTTTCTGTTGTCTTTACTTTCTTATTTGATAGAAATTTCCTCAGGCTGCTCTATTAAGCTTATTAAAAGACTATTACACTTATTAATCGACTAAAAATAATTTTCAACAACATCGTAAGATGTGTTTATATAGTGTACCTCGCAGAAATCATATATCTTCGTTTTCTAAGAAACTGATTGGAATGAGCTTCAATTATTTAAATTATTACACCACAAAAAACCTATTTATTTGTACAAAAAATTTAAATTTACGCGTTCTGAAAGAGCCAGACATTTGTTATTGTCAAGGTATAAATTTGATATATTCGAAAAATCGTTTGTTATTCGAGCAACTAAACTTTGGAACTATACAATTCCGGATCAACATAAAGCTAGTCCTATTTCTCCTATTACATCCTTCAAAAAAAATGATTCGTGACATTTTATAAAATTTTATTTATAAAACTAAATAAATAAATAAATAATAATTTAAATATACCAAGATTTTTAATTGATCTAACCTTAAATTTAAAAATATTGAATTAAAAAAAAGTCTTCAAGTCTTTGAAGATATTTTCCACTTAAACGAGACACCCTCCACCAGAGCAAGGAAAAGCTTCAAAAGCCATTCTCAATGCAAATATTTTTAACAGAATGCTTCGGCTGAAGTGGAAAACATCAGATTTCGAAAGTTTGCATATGTATGGTTTATCTATGCTTATACACAAATATGTTTGAGATTTAAATAGCAATAACTAGTGTTATAATAGATATCGGTAAACGTTAAAATGAATTTAGTATACGAGTATGTCGTGGTTTCTTCTATAGAAAGAAAGCTCTTCTATTTAACATTTTAAAATCTTACTAAACCTACTGCCAGATCTGAGATACCGCGAAGTTTATAAATCTGTAAATTTAGTTCAATAAAGAATTAATTCGTATTTCCGAAAATATTTAATACCTTATAAGTATTTTGTAACTAATGCTTGGTAAAGAATTTCAAATTCAGAGTTTCAAATTCTATAAAACTGCTTGAGAACCGTTCAGTGTCATGTAAGCTCGATAATCTCAGCAACTACACAATTTTTCTAAAATCAGTTTTTAATTTCTTCATTTTCAAAGACTTTTTAAGCATTATTATTTTTATTATTATAAGCATATTAATTTTTGAAGCATATTGTATCTCAAAATAGACCAAAACGGCAATTTTCAAATTTTACTCGCATTTAGCGACAATTTTGCTTCGTAGCTTGTGAGTTTTCATCATGTTACAAAATACTTATAAGGTGTTATATATTTTCGGAAACACGGATAGCTTTGAAAGAAAGGCCATACAAATAACCACCATAAAAATTTGTAAACCAAACTCGTTGTAATGATTTTTATAGCTATATTTCAATCTCAAACATATTTTCCTCAGGTGTACCGTACCAATACGCTACAAGACTAAAAACCAACCAGTATATGTTTTTTAGTCAGAAATAAATAAAAGTT
>JXPG01056039.1:348-12483 GCA_001015175.1 Megaselia abdita | reverse complement strand
TTTTATATAAAAAAATTAGAAAAAAAAAACTTTAATTATTTTTTTTTTTTCAAAAATGACTATAAATTATATTTTGTTTTTAAAAATTAAATAAAATTTATTTTTTTCTAAATATTTATAAAAAAAGTTTTATAAATTAATAAATAAAAATTCAAACAAAATTTTGCTTTTACAAAATATAAAAAAAAAAATTGTTTTGAAAATTTGTAAAAAGAACATTTTAGTTTTAAGATTAAATAAAATTTTAATTTTTCTAAATATTTATAACAAAAGTTTTATGAAAAAAATAGTAAGACATTTTATCTGAAAATTAAATAAAATGTCCACTTTTCTAAATATTTAAAAACAAAATTCTATGAATAAATTAGTAAAAGGAAGGTTTCTTATCAAAACTCTACAAAAAAAATTCCTTTTACAAAATTAACAAAAAAAAAAAATGTTAAATTAACATATTATTTTGAAAATTAAATTAAAATTTTAATTTTTCTACATATTTCTAAACAAAATGTCTATGAATAAATTGTAAAAGGAAGATTTCATCTCAAAAATCTAACAAAATTTTTCTTTTACACAATATAACAAAAAAATGTTTTTCAAAAATTAGTAAAATTAACATTTTTTTTTAACTAAATAAAATTTTAATTTTTATAAGTATTTATGAAAAGTTTTATGAAAAAATTATTTAAAAACATTTGATTTTGTAATAAAAACATTTTTTTCAAAATTTAGTAAAAAGAACAACAAATTTTAATTTTTCATACTTAAAAAAAAAAAAAAAATATGAAAAAATAGTAAAAAAAATAAAATAAATTTTCCAATATTTAAAGAAAAAAAGGACTATGAATAAATTAGTAAAATAATTTTCAAAATAAAATGTTCCTTTTTTGAAATATTTCTAAAAAAAAAGGTCTATAAATAAATTAATAAATCAAAATTTAAAAATTAGTAAAAGGCACATTTAATATAAAAAAGATTTTTATAAAAAAAATTGTAAAAAAAAACATCCTATTTTGAAAATTTTCATAAGCTTTCATTTTACGGAATATTTTAAAAAAATGTTTTATGAATAAAATAGTAAAAAAAAAGTGTTATGAAAAAAATTAGCAAAAAAACAATTAATTAAAAACTTTTTTTTTTCGAAAATTTTTAAAAGTTCAATAAATAAATTAATAAATCAAAATTCAAACTAAATTCTCCTTTTACAAAATATAATTTTTGTTTTCAAAAATTAGTTAAATTAACATTTTTTTTAAATTAAATAAAATTTTAATTTATATAAATATTTATATAGAAAAGTTATATGAAAAAAATAATGATATATATATAAATAAATTAATAAATAAAAATGCAAACAAACTTTTCCTTTAACAAAATTGTTTCAAAAATTAGTAAAAAGTACATTTAATTTTAAAAATAAAATAAAATTTTTCTAAATACTTATATAGAAAAGTTATGTGCAATAATTAGTGAAAAACATATTATTTTGAAAATTAAATAATATTTCCATTTTTCTAAATATTTATAACAAAAACCAATTTTTTTTTTCGAAAATTACTAAGAAAATAAAAATTTGTTTAAATATTAAATAGAATTAAAAATGTATGAAGAAAAAAATTGTTTCAAAAACTAATAAATTTTACATTTTATTTTAAAAATTAAATAAAAATTTAATTTTTCTAAGTTTTATGAAAAAAAAAAAATTAGTATAAAAAATTTTATTTTGAAATAAAATTTCCATTTTACTAAATATTTCTAAGAAAAAGTTCTATGAATAAATTAATTAAAGGAAGATTTCATCTCGAAAATCAAACAAAATTTTCCTTTTACACAATATAAAAAAAAAATTGTTAAAAAAAATAAGTAAAATGAACATTTTATTTTGAAAACTAAATAAAATTCTAATTTTTCTAAGTATTTATAAAAAAGGTATAAAATATTCCTAAAAAAACTTCTATGAATAAATAAGTAAAAGAAGTTTTCATCTCGAAAATCAAACAAAATTTTCTTTTTTTTACTTTTACAAAATATTTAAAAAATATTCAAAGCGGCCTAAGAAATGAATAGTATTAAAAAATAAAGAAGAATTTATATTAATAAAAATAGAATACCCAGTATAACATAATCGCCGTATAATAAGAACAATTTTACATATCGCATCATGTCGTTAAGAAATTTATTAGTGTTGTTAGAGAAAATCACACAATTTTTCAAAAAAATTTCCAAATCTCAATTTTTACCTTCAAAAAAGATCGTACCCAAGTTAATTTGTGGAAAATGAAGTTTTGAACGAGAACAAGAATTTTTGAGAATTTTTAGGAGATAATGCACGATTCTTTGGATGTCTCGCGTTCTCTACGGGTTGGCGGTAAAGTCGGCGAAACCGGAGGACTACGCTTGAAATAACTTGTGATTCCATGGGACGTTGTTGGTGATATGGATGTGGTAACTACCGGTGATGGTCTATTATAGCGGTTCTCGTACCTACGAGTTTCCACTGCTCTGGAAGTTGGGAAGTGAGTGTAAGACTTTGGTCGATATATTTCCAGCGGAGCGAGTTCATCGTCATCTGAGGAGTGACGACGACGTTCGCTTTGAATCATTTTTTTAATGTAAGGATTTGATCCTGTCATTCGCTCTTCCATGAAGTCCATTTTCTTGTCATGCAACATTTTACTACGATCTAGGAGGATTTTTGTACCAACATCATCGGTGGTTGGGTGTTTATTTCGTCTTGGTCTGGTGGGGACTACATTGTCGTATGTGGAGGCATTGCTGGAGCTCATTGGACTTGACGACCTTCTAGATCTAAACTCATCGGATTTCTGTGAATGCAGGGATTGTGTACTTATTCCTTTCTTTTTGTCTAGGTTTTGTCGGATCCTGTCTCTAACGACTTCGTCATTAAATGAAGCAGACTTTTCCTTCTCACGTGGAGGAGGTCTCAAGTCAGAAAGATTAATCATATTTTCAGAGCGAGACTTCCCATCTAAATTTTCCTTTGCTTCGTGCAAAGGCTTCATTTGATCAGGTCTGTAAGCTGGTTTCTCAAACCATTCTAGTTTTTTTCTGTGGTCATATTTGAATTGAGAGTCTTTTTTAGGTTCTATGATCGGTTCAGTTTTCTTTGGTGACTCAATGAGATCTTCCCTCGCTTCGTGTAAAGGTCTTATTTGCTCGGCTGACTTTGGAGATCTAGGAGTCTCATTGCGCTCAATATGCTTTTGTCGAGCGGCGTTAACTCTCTCTCGAGCTAAAAGAACCTCCCGTCTTTGCTTTTCAAGCTCTTCAACTAACTCCCAGTCAGTATAACCTTTGCTTGGTTTGTGATACTCATGAGTCGGTTCTTTAAATGCTTCGAAAGCTACTTTTTCGAGCTGTTCCACAAGATTTGAGTTCAATTGTTGATTTTCCTGAGGGAGCTCAACAAATTCAAAAGTACTGGCTATATCGGTTTCTTCAATGTGTTCTTCTTTTGGTGTTTCTAAGACTGAAACTTCCTCAAGGGGAACTTCTATGATCTCCGGATGATTTATGTGGAGATTTTTTTCGTTGACTTGAAGTGCTTTTTGAGATTTGAGGGAATCTTCGATATTAACTTTATTTTGAGATTTGAGGATTTTTTGAGCTTTGAGTGAATCTTTATTTCTTTTCGAATTTTCCAATTGTTTAGTATTTTGAGTTTTGAGTAAATCTTCAATTTGTTTAGTATTTTGAGCTTTGAGAGAATTTTCTATTTTGAGTAAATCTTTAATTTCTTTAGTATTTTGAGCTTTGAGAGATGTTTCAATTTTGAGAGAATCCTCAATTTTCTTAGTATCTTGTGTTTTAAGTGAATTTTCAAAACTATCATTAATTTTCATCAAATTTTCAACATTCTTTGCCTTATTCTCAACTTCAAAACTTTCAGTTGGTATTTCCAAAGTATTCTTTTCGAAATGAGCGATTTCCACTTGATATAATGGGATTTCCATAGTCGACACGTAGTCTCGCTTTGGACTACCATTCACACTTATTGAACTATCGTCTTTGTGACTCATACAAGGACTTTCTGACGCGATATGAGAGGATATTTGTATCTCCTCGACATTTTCAGGATCTTCTTCGTATACGAACCTCTTAGGGAACTTTACAGAGGTAGAGTTTGTGATAGGAATATAAACTTGTTTTATAATCTCATCTTGAACTGAAGGTATGGTTTTCTTCTGAGTAAAATCCACTTCCTGACAAGGTGAAGACGAAGGACTATTTTTTAATACTTTCGAAGGGAATTTGTCCTCCAAAACAGACTCTCTTTTTAGAATAGCTTTGGGAGTAATAGCTATGACATCTTCATTAGAATCAAATTCAACATCCACGAGCATATCGTCACTTAATTGATTGAACAACTCGTCAATGCTGTCTTCCTCAGATTTACCTCTCATTTTGATATCCATTTCGGGGACTTCCAACTTCTCGACATTGTCTTGATCCAAGAGCAGTTCTAAATGCAAACGAGACTCTTTCAGGTCGTGCAAATGTTGTCTGGTTTCTCTATTGAAGTACTGATCCGGTTTTATTGTGGTTTCATAAACTTTGGGTTCTTTGATTTCATAGGTCTTCTTTGCTTTACGAACTACGTCAGGTTTGCTTATTTGTTCCATATCATTCAAGATCTCATTGAACAAGTGATCTATGTTTTTCTCAGATTGAGTTACTTTCAAAACGTCTGGAAGGTCGTTTTTCTTAGGTCTTGGGGAAGGACTGATTGACTTTGATTTCGATTTTTTGACCGTTAAATTTTTCTTTGGCTTCTCTTTTTTCGGTGAAGGAGACTTTGATTTCTTGGAGAAAAATCTGTCTCTTTTCTTTTGTAGAAAGTTTGTGGCTTCGGTTTTCCATTCTGCTTTTAAGTACTCCAAGGTTTTCTCAAGATCGGTTGTTGGAGAATACAAGCTTTCCTTACTCTTTGCTTCGAAGGACTCTATAGAGCGGTTGACACACCCTGTTTGAACGCCTTCGGCTTTCAAGAGGGGCTTTAAAGATTCGTTCAAAGACTTGTTGGAGCTAAAAGACTCAAAGCGTCTTAAGATCCCTTGAACCCCTTGAGACTTAGGAGATTTCTTGACTTCATGGAATTCATTTTCTCCCAAACTTTTTGTTCTTTCCAATATTTTCTTTCGTTTGTCAGAAATCATTCCACACTCTTCCATAATGATTTCATATTTGTCGGAAACGTCTTCACTTGGAGACTTTTCCGCTTGAAAGAGTTTCTGATATTCGATACTTGGTGATCTCGCAACACTATTGTCTTTGAGAATTTCTTCGAATAAAAGGTCTTCATCCGTTTTAATGGTCTTTGGAGAAGCTTTCTTTTTTTTACTTATAACTTTTTTGACAATTTTAACGGGCTTTTTCTTTTTTATGTCTATTGCCCCATCCATTTGGTAGTCTTTCAAGTTGAGACTTTCATTTGAGCCTTTTTTAACAGAGTCAGTTTTTTGTTTTCGAGGGGGCGCCACCGGCTTTGGAACGTAAACTTTAGAATCAACACTTTTCGAGGAAATCAATGGAGGTTTTTTCTCTTCCTTGCTCTGTTTTAACTGATCTGCGACAGTCAAAACCTTTCTTTGCGGAACAGGACTAGGTGGAAAATATTTATTAATGTCAACGTCTTTTAAAGTCTTTTGATTCTTGTTAATGTTACCGGAGACAGGTTTTTCCTGCTTTTGGCTAGGGAAATATTTTGAGATATCTAAGGAAGACTGTTTGGAAATGGTGGGCATTTTGGGTACTTGAGATTCAATGGATTTCATTGTATTTGAAAAGTTTTTATTTTCTATGGCTTTCATTGCGTTGCTCATTGAATTTTCTAGAGCTTCTTTTGAGTTTTGCCGAGACAACTCAATTTTCTTTACAGTTTGAAGTATACTTTCTATTTGCATTTTCCCAGGACTCTCACAAATAGCGTCTTTGAAAGAATCCTCTTCTTCGTCCATTTCTTCCTCTTCTTTCCTTTTCGGGATTGTCAAAGATAACATGCTCCCGGAATTTTGATTACTCAACCACTTTTCTTTTAAGGACAATTTTTTCATAATATCGTCCTTTACGATTCGCTCCTTCCTCAAAGCGTCTACGTCCTTACTCAATTTAATTATGTTGCTAATGTTGTACAGTTTTTCATTTATAGCGTCTATTTCCGAACTAACCTTTCTATCTAAACCGCGCTCAATCTTTTCAATGTCGGTCTTACTACTACGATTAGAACTAAACGAATTTAGAGAATTTTGATCAGTAAAGTCTTGGGGTGGTAAAGGTGGTGGCAGCTTATCAGGTGCACCTTCTGCATTACCACTGTTATTTGCCTGCGAATCGTTGAAATTCAAAGTATTTACAGTTACAGGGTTTAGGTGTTAAGAAATCGCTTACCTCGGTTTCGGTGTCGGTCGGAATATTGCCTGGTATTGGCATCAAACGGACCTCTTCCCGTCGCATTTCCCTAGCTTTTTTCAATTCCTCACCTTCCGTTTGACTGTCATCACCATCATCATCTGGGTGAGAGATAGAGATTTTTTAAAGTTTATAGATTTTAGTTTTTAAACATAATTAGAAATTTTATAGGTGAATTGAATCAATTTAATGAAACAAAATATATCCATCAAAAACTCACCCAACAAATCCTCACTAGAATCATAGAAATCATTATCACTATCATCACTGTATTTGGAGTACCGCTGCTTTCCGATCCAGTCGTTCGCCAATTGCAATGTCTGCGCTCCAATGGGTGATTCGTTAGCCTCTTCATATTCGTCGGATTCATCGTCTGAGTCACCTGAGCTCGAAAGATCAGACTCTGATTCTTCACTGCTGGTTATGAAATTCCTGTCAGTCCATTCGTTTTCATCGATGATGTTCTCCAACGATGGTTCACCATCGGACATAGCATCGGCGTTCTCGAATTCAATGCGCTCAGGAGTTTGTCCACGATCTAGCAGTTCCAATTGTGCTACGCTTTCTGTTCTGCCCTTTGGTTTTTCAGGAGTCACAAACTCAGTGGCTGGAGTTGGTTTCTCAACCATTTTAGCCACGGTAGTTTTTTGGCCTTTCCTAACAACTGGTCTAGATGGCTTGGCAGGTAAACGGAAGTGCTGAGTACAGTAAAAGCGTCCATTTGGATCATCTCTGTCAAATGCATAAGCTCCAGCGCGTAAGTTTGTGTGACAGTGATGACATTTTAAACAGGATCTGTGAAGAGTTAGACCTTCCGTGAAGATCTTTTCCATCATGTACACAGTTTGCTTGCAGAAATGGCATTTCTCAGATGATTGTTTTTTAAGTACGTGTGGCACTTTCGTGGTCTGGAGATGGGAAGATTTCTTTGTTTAATAATGCAATGTATTTTATTTGTTTTTTAATTCAATTTTTATTTATTTTATCAAAATTTGTTTTTAGTTTTACTTTAAATATTTAGCATATTTTTGAAAAACATTTTTATTTGTATTTTTATTTAAATTTCAAAACCACACAATATGTCAATTTACGATTTCCATAATTTCAAATATTAACATATTGTTAGATACTATGGAAAAACCACTCACCGTTTTAGGAGTTGCTGGCGGATTCTTTTCTTCCGAAGTGTCGTCTTTCTTCTTGAATTGTCCAGCAATCGAAGCCACCTTATTCCTACCTCGTTCGCCCACTTCAAGATTTTTCCCTTCTTTCAACTGTTTGTCAAGATTTTTAATAGTTTGATCGATCTCTTTAAACTTTTCGTCATTTGAGTCAGTCTGGTCAGGATTTGTTATTCTGTTCTGCCTAGCTCGGAACTGTTCTTTGTCCCATTTTGGAACTTTCTCTCGTCCTTTTCCACTTCCTGTTTCAGTTTTCTTGGACAATTGGATCTTCTTTTCGATTTCCTTTACATTCCAGTCACTACTGTCGATCTTACCAATGGCTCTCATGAGATCCTTTGGTTTTTTATCTGAGCGTAAAGGACTGCGAGACGTGATCCGTTGTTCCATATCCTTAATGCGATCACTAAATTGTTCATCAGCTCCGCGAGGCAAAGCCGAAGGGATTCCACGTTCTCGATCCTTGGGAAAAAAAAGTATAATATTAGAAAATTTCACAAAAACTTTCGAAATTCTGTTAATTGGGTATTAATTTTGAAAATCCAGACTAGGTTAGTTTTTATTACAACGCTCATAAAAAAACATGACACATTTTTATTAAGAAGCTGTTAAAATTCTCTTTCAGAGATGAAATGATGCTGCTGATATTCCTATATCTCTAAAATGAGATGAAATGATGATCCATGCTTCTGTCTCAATATTTTAGTGGTTAAAGCACATTAAAATGTCAAGCCAATCAATCACATTTAGGTCCTTACTGGGTACAACAATTTCTTCTCCAAGTCTTTGACTCGGTCGTTGAATTCAGGCGCCTGTTGCCTGTACATGTAAATCGAATAGTCTTCGAAAGGACTCGAAGAGTCTTCCGATTCTCGTAATTTACCAGCCGCCAGCATATGAATGCTTTTATAGAAATTCTGAGTTTGAACGAACCTTTGCAACCGCCGTTTACCCTGACGGTCTACGCGATTCTGTTCAATTTCTTTCAGTCGCTGCTGACGCTCTTCCTAGATTTTTTATTACAAATTTTTTAAGGTATTTAGGTTTTTTTTCTATTTATGTGATTTTGTTTTTGGAGTTAATTAAACCATATATACTCACAATATTAGCCGACTTCTCAGCACTTCTCCGTTTCTTCGCTCTTCGTGGTGTATCATTGTGTGATCCTTGATTGTTCTCCCTGTCTCTTCTCATCTTCTTGACCTTATCATCGTCGAGTATGCTCTTTCTGTGAACAGTCTTTCCTTCTTCAACGACATCCTGCAACGGAGACTTTGCTTTTTTCGCGGTGAATTTAAGAAGTTTGGAAAAGTCCATAGCCTTTGGTGTTTTGTCCTTAAGCTCGGCGATCTCCAGCTTAGGATGCTTCACGTGCGGAATCTCACCGCGGAACACTTCGCATATTTGTTCTAAATAGTTAAGCCAAATTTTAGAATCAATGCTATCTAAACTCAAAGAGTCTTTGGCAGTCATCACTCGAGGTATTTTCAAGTCTCGTTCTAGAATTTTAAACGCTAAATCATTACATTCCAATTTGCTAAGCTCCTTAACAGCATTAAAGTCGACTAGATCTGGGCGATATCTATAGATGAGGGCACAAAGAACCTGCCCATTCAAAAAGCAATCAGAAACTTCATTAAGTTGCTGAGTGAAATCGTAGGAGTGCAGTTGAGCTTTCACCCATCGAAGTAACACTGTACTGAGTGGTAAAGTATCTCCAGTCCTCCTCTTCCTTCGGATTGGTGTAAGCTCTGGTGCATTCATCTGGTGGGAAAGAAGGTTCGTTTAATGTGTTTATATTAGGCTTTTTTTTTTAAATATAGCTCGACGATACCCATATTAACTATTCATTTATATATTTCCTTGAAAAGAATTCTACACTTTTTGAACATAAAATTTTTGTATTTTATTCGACTCTCTCTGGAGTATATGAACATTAACTACTTAAATAAATAGGTAGAAGTTATATCATTGTCTATACAATCCACACACACAAGTATGACTTCTCCCACTTTGAAAATTATATTATACTATTAGGAGATTTACCTACTTCATTGGCCCTACTTAGGAGATAACTGAACTTTATATATTATTTTGTTTTATATTAAATATATAACTAAATACATAACGTAATCATTTCTCTAAATTACTCATTTACATTTGAATCATAGAATAACATTTTTAATTGCGTATACGCACTGTTACCCAATAAAATAAAACAAATTACAAACAAGAAAAAAACTAACCTGTTGCAAAGCGTTAACATCCATGTGCGTTTGTTCTAATATTGCCTTGTCATCGGAGTCAATCAAGTGTTTTACTTGCCACACGTTGACACTCTGCCGATTTAGGTTGGGATACCTTGTTGCAGGATCCACTGTATAAGCTCCAGTATCTCGTTGTAAATTTTCAGGGGTTGTTTGAGCCAGCAGTCTATAAATACTTTCACGTTGCGCTAAAACCCCCAAAACACTGTTCTTTGGATTACTCCATAGTTTTATAGCATAAGCAGCATCCATACTGGAGAGGAAACCTCTCGCACAACCAGAACCAGTCGGCCAAAAGGGTTCAAGTAAACTATCGCCGACCAAACATTGCATCAACCTATAATTATTTCTAACCGATACTCTACAAGAAGTCTCCGCCTGGAACATAGACGTGAAATCGAACATAGCGACATCCGGTTTTCCGTAGTGATTCACTGCGAACTCTAAATTTGGCATTTGATACTTGGTCGAGAATTCAGCTGCCTCTCTGGCATAGTCCAGCAGTTTTTCCGTGTTCACATTCGGTTTGGCTAAGAGCTCCGCAGGATCACCATAGTCCTGCAAGATCACACCTTTGTCTATCAAACTATGTTTCTTTGCAGTCATCACAAAATAGTGGGTCTCATCTTTGTAATACACAATATTCTCTAAATCTATTCCTGTAGTTTGGTATAGTTCCTTGAAAAAAGATTGATTAAAAATGAAGGCCACTCCACTGATCTCCTCGGCTTTCGCCTCGGCTTCTGTTTTCTTATTAATGAAGTTTGCGGTGATCGCTATTGCCAATTTTCCTCGAAACTCTTTGCGTTTGAAACCTTCTAAAGTGTTCCGTTTGCCATCAGCCCCGATCAATACATCGAACTCGTAGTGGGAGACGGCGTGATTCTCTGGTTCAACCGCTGCACGCCATCCATACCCTTCACTTGGTTCAACGGTGTCTATAAAGGAGACACCTTCATGCACTTCAACGCCCAAAAGTAAAGCTACTTTCAATAAAATACATTGCAGTTGCCTAATTGAAATGTGGTCAATAGAACCCGCGCAAAATTTCCCGTAAAATTTCTTAGCACCTAAATTACGTAAGTCAGTGATTACGAAAGGCCATAAATGTAGAACGTTGTTCCTGGAGATGCGATCGCGTTTCTCCACAACAACGACTTTTGCTCCCAAAAGTTGTGCTTCAATGGCTGTTCGTAGACCACAAGGACCAGCACCAATGACTAGGACACGTGTACCCGTGCTCGCTGTACCTTTGTTGTAGACACGATGTGAAGCTCTAGCGTCAAATTTCTTCCACAAAGCTTGCGCCTTCCACGATCTCACTTTCTGCTTTAGCTTCGGGTAAAAGTCGTTGTAAGGGGCTGGTCGTAATCCTATTGTATCGCACATATTCCTGTAGAGGCCGAGAACTTGACGCATTGTAGTCGCCACGCAGAACAGATCAAACATCTCTGCTGCTAACGCAGCGGCCTCGTTGTCCGCCATTTGTTGTTGCTGCTGTTGCAACAGCAACTGTTGCTGTTTATTTCGATTCATTCTGGAAAGAAAGGGTTTCTTATTTAGTTTTTTTTTTCTATTTAAATTTAAATGTGATTTCATGTATAGATTTTATATAGTATTAAATAAAGTCTTGGGAGTATTTGAATTTTAGTTCATATAAACACAGTATTTAATGGGGGGGTTTCTTTGTCATTGATGCAATCATGAAGTGATGAGATTATGATTTCATCGTTTATGTGATTTCATTGTTGATATGATTTCAATAAGCTAACAACTGAATATGAAGTAGAACAAATTTTGCAATGAAAAACTGAAATAACATTTAAACCTCTGATCAAGAGTTTGAAGAAACCCCTTAATGAATAATGGGTATATATTGTTGTGATCTAGAATTTTTAGGGTCATGGATGTCCAGCTTTTGTTGAAATCTTTTATCCAGCTCTTTGGGATGTGGATATTCAGCTTTGTTTAAGTGCTAGCATTCTTTCTACTCTGACGATTCTTAGTTCGATCCTTAGTGCACACGTCAGAATTTTGTTATTGCGTGTTAGTCGGAGATACTATTTGAGGAAGCCCTCATAATTTCAATGTTGATGGAATAGAAAGGGTATCTCTACACACTCGTTAGAATATTCCTTTAATATCACAGCGTAATTAAGGTGTAATTCGTCAGTGTTTTATTTAAGTAAATTAAGACATTTCCTTAAAAAAATCAAATATTTTAAAATTTTCATATTTTTACAAAAAAATCAAAGGGTCAC
>JXPG01056018.1:2632-16005 GCA_001015175.1 Megaselia abdita | reverse complement strand
TTCTAGAGGCGTTTTATTTTGTGTGTAATCCCTGAATAAAACTGTCAAGGCTGCATTCGTTGAGAACCTCATAGAAACCAAACATCCCAACATATTTAATTGAAAAGAAAGTTATGAGAATGTCTACGGTAAGATTCGAACTCAAGACTCCGCTTAAATTTAAACTCAAAACCTCATACTGATTTTACTAAATGAATCCCTCATCTCCCATGTCAAGCTGCGTTTATTAAGATACCAAACACAAAAATAACCCAATATTGAATTTAAAAAAAAATAGAAAAAAAACCGACTTCGTTGAGATTCAAAACCCAACTCTTAAAACTTATCAATAATTAAAAAACCATACAAAATTTTCCTGAGTGTCCATAGCTCTGTTTTGCACTGCTATCTTCTATTCTTCTATTAGATAAAACTGCGAGACTGCATTTGTTNAGAAAAAAAACCGACTTCGTTGAGATTCAAAACCCAACTCTTAAAACTTATCAATAATTAAAAAACCATACAAAATTTTCCTGAGTGTCCATAGCTCTGTTTTGCACTGCTATCTTCTATTCTTCTATTAGATAAAACTGCGAGACTGCATTTGTTGAGAAACCAAACATATTTAATTGAAAATAAAGTTATAAGAATGTCTCCGCTAAGATTCGAACTCATGACTTCGCTTAAATTGAAACTCAAAACCTCATACCGATTTTACTAAAGGAATCCTTTTGAATAAAACTGTCAAGCTGCGTTTATTGAGATACCAAACACAAAAATTACCCAATATAAAATTTAAGAAAAAAAAAAAAACCGCCTTTGTTGAGACTCAAACTCTAAACCAAACTCTTAAAACTTATCAATAATTCAAAAACCATACAAAAATTCCCTGAGTGTCCATAGCTCTGTTTTGCACTGCTTTCCACAAATTCATCCCATCTATTATGGAGAACTCTCAGTGGTACGAAACCAAATAAAGCACATTATAATGCTAGGTTTTTATAGTGGTATATTACGAACTATTCAAAGAACGTAAGGATAAAAGACTTGTTACATAAAGTGCAACAATTTTATGCATTTTACATGTTGATTTTATTTGATTTCAGTTTTCTCTTTATGCAAATTCTGTATCGTGTCCCAGCATCCACATTTTTCTCTCTTAAACTTATTAACTTGGTGATGGGTTTGTTGGCTCTTATGACTATATTTAGAAATTGTGTTGTGTCTATTTGGAATTATTTTCCATTTCAATTGAAACAGAGACTGAACTGTACTTAGTTGTTGGGAGGTTTCTATATATTGGATATAGGTCAAGTTCATTTTTTCCAACAGTTAGCTTGACTGCGATGAAAAATAAACATGGCACAATGAATTCAAATCACTCCAATTATATTCAAAACTTGTTCTGTTCTGTGCATACCCAGGAAGAAAACTAGAAACAGAAGACCTATCTATTGTTAACTGCTTTTTGTTACCAATTTTTTTCTAGCCGTTCATTTCTGACGATTAATTCCAACTGGTAGAATAAATAAAAGAGACTGAATTGTTATGAATAACGGCGATTGTTATGGAAATTTTCGATAGGAAACAATAGAAAATTAGGTGTGGATTTTTGAAGCAACCAGAGCAAGCAAATTGCCATACCAATAGAAAATTTCTATGTAAATTGTATTCATTTTTGTGTAATTCCTGGAGTTAACCCCAATTATTATTATTATTTGTCTTGTTCTCTGTTGGTATTCGGTTAAATATTGTAGATTTCTTGGAAACACAAAATAAGGAAATAGAATGGAAACTTCTTGAACAAAAAATCAGCTGATAAATGTTGGTATCAGCTGCTTAGAAAAAGTAATCAGCTGATAAATGTTGGTATCAACTGTTTTGAAAAAGAAATCAGCAGATCACCAGATGTAGCTCGGAATCAAAGTAGTCTGAATTAAAGATAAGTTGATTGCAATTAATTTGAATCAGCTGAAGAAAATCAGGATTCTCCGAAACAGCTGTTACAATTTTCTTTCTCTAAGATTTCTTGAAGTTTAAAAGAAGTCTTAATACTTCGAAAAGCTACTTTAAGAAGTCTTAAAGTCTTTATTCTCGGTGGAGCTGTCTAAAAGAGTTCTTTTAAAACTTCATTAAGAATGGTTAAGAACACTTTCAGATTTCTAAATTCTTTGAAATAAAAGTTTCACATCCCAGTAAACAAACCAAGAAAACAGAAGTTTTAAACGAAGTCATTTTTCTACGAAAAGCTACTTTTTCTTAAAGAAGTTTGAAAATTTATTCGCGCTGAGTTCTCAAACAATACTTTTCTAAGAGGAGAACTCTTTAAGATTTCAAAGTCCCGACAAATATTACTATTCTTTTCAAAAAATTCTTTCTTATTTTCTAAGAAAAGAACAAAATAAGAAAAATTTATATTTCTTAAATAAGTGGTGTGTTTCCTGGATAAGAAAAGAGACCAGCTGATTGCAAATAAAATCAGTGTTCTTGGATTTCTCGAGATCTCGTTAAAAAATTGTGATGAATTCCCTTGATTGTACAATTGAACAAAAATCTATTTAGAAATAAAATAAATCATGACATGGTTCATCAATACAAGTCAAGGCTCAAACCTAACAAGAACCTGATATAAATTCATTTAATCTTTTTGTCATCCAAATAGCTTTTAAAATTATTTAAAAAAAACCTCAGGACGAGATTTATTCGCAAAATCAGCACTAATCCCCCACTACTTTCAAATAATAATCCTTTCTGTTCACTGTTCATAAATGCAAAATTCAATATTTCAAGGCTATTAATTAATAAATATAGTCCTAGAAATATTTGCACAAATTATAATAAACATGTACATGTTCGATGTGGACATAAATATCGCCTTAGGAAACAAGTAATATTAGCTAGTTTACATTGAAAATATCTAATTGAATTCATAATGGTCTTGTTTGTTAGAGCAAGCAGGTAAAATAATTAATTGGTATAAAGTAATCGATGCTGAACCTAAATGTACTCGAATATCAGAAATTTTAATTAATATTTGATATTTAGAATCTACGCCTAAATGTGCAAATTGCTGATTTGACTACACACCTAAACATATGCATAATAAGCACAGACAAAAACCAGTGCAATTTTTTTTCTTAAATTACCTAAAACCTTACAATTTACGAAGACCACAACCATTGTTTCATTTTAACATAGAAATAGAAAATAAAAAACAAGAAATCAACCATCAAAAGCGTAACTGTCATAATTTTGAAAGGCCTTTTCATAATAGCTGTTTATGTTCGTTGAAGCTATATTCCCCCAGAGCATTTGTTATCTCCTTTATTCCCTATGAAGAATCTGTTTCACAACAAATCATCCATCACCATTCACCATCGTCTTCATATTGCAATTATTTTTTTGTTCTCCTCCTGACCTAAATCCTCTTTTTAATAAACGTTTTCCCAAAGAATTTATTGCTGCAACGCCTTACCCCGACACCTACATAATTTTCTCCAATCCAACCGCATTGTTGCATATAAAAACCGAGAAGAGGATGCCAGCGAATAAATTGAAGATGACAAGAAAAACCCACAATCTCCCGAGATATTAAAAGTAATAGAAAAAAAAACTTGACTTTAATCGTTTTGTCTATGGGATTCTTCTTCACGTATAAGACCACGATTCCCTTTTCTATACAACAGTGGAAAGATACTATAGAAAAACACACCACGTTTTCTATTATCCACCTGAAAATATATATTGTTTTTATTATCATAAAAATTTAGATTGATTTTTAGATTTTTTCTCTTCTTTTATGATGGTTGGTGGAAGTGGTTTGTGTGGTTGTTTGGTGGGTGTCTTTGATGAATCTTAGGAAAATTATTTCAATGTGTATTTGATAATTTGAACAAATTTGTGTGGTTGGTTGGTGGATGTCTTTGATGAATTTCAGTAAATGTCTTGGTTTTTATGGTTTTGATTATTTGAAAAAGAAAGGTTCTTGTCTTAAGTGTTCTATGGTTTATGTGTTTGATTGGTTTTTGTTGGATTTTGGTGAATTTTAGCAAAGGCTCTAACCTCTTTTCTATTTCAAATGTATTGATATTAGAGCATAATCTTATGAGGTTGCTGAGTTTAATTAAAGACACTCACCAATTCTTGAGTTTAATTTTTATGCGATTAAGATTCATTAAAAGCAGTCTCAATATCTGAATGATGTCTATGATTTTTATTTTTGATTGCAGTTGCAGATTTCATAAAATAGAAGGGTGGGTTCTTGTCTTATGTTTTCTATGGTTTGTGTGTTTGATTGATTGGTTCTTGATTGAAGAGTTTTATTAAAGACAAAATTTTTTTTATTAGCTGTTCAAAATATCTGAAACGTTTCTTTGTATTTTTGATTGGTGGTGAAATACTAAATTGTAATAAAGACTCTGAATCGACGGTCTTTTCACTACTCAAAATCGGGTAAAGGGTTTGATTTCAAAGTTTTAACAAAGACTCTCCTATGTAGAGACTCACACCATTTCATCATATAAGAGGTTGGAGTGTTTGCTGGAGATTGTTTGGTAGACTTTGAGAATGACAGACAAAGTTATGTTCTCGATAATTTTAAATTAAAGGGTTCTTATTTTAAGTTTACTATGGTTTGTTTACTAATGGGTGGTAATGGTGGATTGTTAATTTAAAAGACTCACCACATTTTGCAGGTTGTCTTTTTGACTGGAGGTTTCTTTATTGACTGTAGTAGAGGCTCTAACCATTTCTATTTTAAATGTATTGATATTAGAGCATAATTTTATGAGGTTTAATCATCACTCAAATCAGTCTCAATATCTCACTGATGTCCATAATTTGTATTTTTGAGTGGTGGCAGACTTCAAAATTTTAACAAAGACTCTCCTTTGTAGAACCTCACACCATTTTATCATAATCTTGTTTATAATATAAGAGATATCATATTATGGTTTATGTGCTTGACTCGAGAGGCTTTTCACTATACACAATCGTGTACGGGATTGCAATTTTTGAATTTCGTTGATTGAAGTCTTTGGTTGAACATCTTGTAGATTGCAAAAAAATTTAAATCTTTTTTATGAAGATTTCCAAAGATCCATAACAATTCTGATTGATTTTGTATTAATCACACTTATCGCAAAAAGAAAATTTAATAATATTAACATCTTTTTATGAATCCCAATGTTCTCCAAAAAATAATTATTAAAATTTCCAAAATCGAAGTCTTCGACGAAATAAAACACAAAATAAAATCTAAGATAGCCACTGTTCATGTTGTTAGTATATACACGAAAAATAGTATAGTATTAGAATTATGTGCCTTTGCTAAATCTAATCAAAGACAAACAAATCCTCGAAGAAACCAATCAAAATGCGTACTAAATAAATACTATCAGAGACATTGCTAGCATACACACACAAAACAAAATAAGTATTCACTAAATATAATCAATGACACCCACTGTTCATGTTGTTAGTATATGCACATCCTAAATATTTCCTCCGAAAAATTGTCAAGTATTATTTATATTTAGAATTTGCTAAAACTAATCAGAGACGAAAATTATTATCAACCTTTCAAAGAAACAAAGCAAAATGCGTCCTCACTAAATATTATCAAGGACCCACACCATTCACAATATTATTTTATACACATCTTAAAAGTTGTCTACAAAAAATCCACGAAGAAACCAAACAAAATGCGTATTAAATAAATATTATCAAAGACGTTGCTAGCATATACACACAAAACGAAATAAGCATTCACAAAATATAATCAAAGACACCCACCGCTCCCGTTGTTATTACTATATATATACCTAAAAATATTATACTATTCTATAAAAGAACAGTCGACTAAACAATAAATGAAAAATGATTCAGATTGAAATCAATCAAACGACTGCACAAACTTTATACTACTACTCACATTTTATTTTCACTACGGAAAAGGAGCGTCTACCTTTTGCTTGTAATATGTTATACGTTACGAACATAGCTCCTGAAGTGAGCTGCCTTTTGTTCTTTTGTATTGCACAGCAAAATATGACATGGAATAAAAATATAAAAAAAAATAAACTTTAAGAACGAAGAAAAGGATACGTTCAACAAAATATTGTACAAAGCTCTATAGTGACATACATTAAAGTGATATACACCTGCTGGCTGGCTGGTTTACTTTGTACTTTAACTGTGTGAGTGCACTGGGCTTGGTTTTTGGTTTGAATTTTTATAATTTTAATGTAGACTTTTTGTTTAATATTAATTGAGAAATATGTGAATATCCTACAATTATCTTAGACAAAATCCTGCGATTTGCCTAAAATTATGCGGAACTGAAGTATTCATTCTAGACACAATCCTATTATTTTCAAATGTGAATCAAACTTCTTTAACGAATTTGGAGATAATCGAATCCCTTCACTGAACCATCAACTTGTAATTGTGAACAATTGTTTAATATTAATTGAGAAATAAGTGAATATCATACCATTATGCAATTAATCCTGGACACAATCCTATTACTTTCAAATCCGAATCTTTATTTAATAATCAAACCTCTTTTTAAGAATTGGGAGATAATTTACTACCAAGCCGAAAAGTATGCATAGCACTAAAAATCCAGCCCAAACTAATAAGTATTTTCTCACAGTGAAATTGAAAGGAGAAAAAGAATGAGTGCATGCTGGTTGTTGGTTCTCAGAGGAAGTTTAATTAAATAGTTGTTTTATTTTTCTTCTGTAAATTGTTTTATTAATCAATTTCAAAGATTAATATGATTTATTATAGTAATTTTTTTTCGGGAATGACGTTGTAAATTGAACATTTCAACAGTTTACTCGAAAGTTAATAGTTTCGATAAATTGATATATCCCTGAACACCTGAACTCGAAAGATATGATACTCTACTTAATTTAATTTTCAGTTATGGTTTCTTACAAAATAAATTACCATTTCGAATGGAATTTAAGCAAAGTATTTCTAATTGTTTTCTACTAAAACTGTGTATAATGAATTTCAATTATGATTTGGAATGTTTTGTTGGGTATTGCTTTGATGCTATATTGATCGGACCACATGGATGCAATCTTACCTGTAGTTTTGATCTAATATGGAATCTAATCAATTGGAAATAAATTTGATTTAAGGAGAAAATATTTTTTGTATCGAATATATGAAATCTATATAGGAAGAATGTCAATAAACTTTTTATATATTTGTCATGTGCATAAAAGGAATAAAAATATTTTTTCTCTTATCAGAAAATATGAAAAGGTGATATTTCGTAGTAGGGAGTTAGATTGAGGAATATTTGGTAGTCATGTAAATTTTATTGGTGATTGCTTTTGTATAGTAAATTATGAACATATTATCTTGAGTTATAAAAAAAGAGAAATTACCTAACTATAAGAAAATACTTATAGGAATTGTTGGGTTTGCAAAGGTCCTTCATAATACATAATAAATTCCTAACTTACGTGATTACCTGGTTAAATATGAGTCTATATTTAAACTTAATAGAAATTTGCATGCGTTTACAGAAGATATTCATAACACTTTTGGTATATTCACTTTTCATTATAAAGTTACACTAATATTGTAAAAAGTACAATAGTGAATTTACCCACCTAAAAAAACACCATAAATCTAAACCCATCCTAAGTCCTTCATATTATGTTTTTTATTGTAAAAAGTACATAGCGAAACTATCCACATATAAAAACACCAAAAGCTAAAACCCAGCCAAGACCAAAACCAAAAGTACAATAGTGAATTCACCAACCTTCAAGAACACCATAAATCAAAACCCATCCAAGACCAAAACCAAGTTGTCATCCCAATTACTATAGTAACTGATGAAATGCAATTTTACAATTAAGAGAAATTGTATTTATCATTCGTATATAATTCCTCAGGTTATCTAGTCAAAAATGGGTTAATATTTAAAGATAATAGGATTTTACGGATTTGTCAATAGTACTTCAAAACTCTTTTTGTATATTCACTTTATAAAGAGCCTAATCTTACTAATATTGTAAAAAGTACAATAGCGAAACCATCCACCTATAAAAACACCATAAACCAAAACCCAGCCATGAATAAAACTTATTTCAAATTAATATAACTCTCAACTGATGATATGCAACTTTATCATTGTATTGGTTATTCGTATAATTCATAACTCATGTGATTTAATTTTAACTCTGGTTATCTGTTAAAAAAAAATGGTGAATTCAACAGAAATTTGTGGGTTTACCAAATCACTTAAAAGATAACAAAACATAGTATCATAAACCAAGACCAAAACCTAGTTTTCATACGTAAAACTCGCAACTGATGAGAAGAATTTTAAATCTTTAATTTAAATTCTTATAATTCCTAACCCATGTGATTATATTTTAACCTGATTACCTATTTTGACGAATTGCCCTACAACCATCAACATTTTCTAAATTGCAACAACTGAAAACCAACAAGAACCATTAATGTGTCCAATGACCATTTGACTAAAATACTAAGCGAATATAAAACCATCATCAATCATGAAAAGTCTTTAAAGTTTTCAGAGCATTTATTAGTTTCACCTTGATCAAGTACACGATATGATGTGCCACTTTACTCAGCAAAGCAGCTCATCACACCAAAACCGCACATCACATCACAGAATCTCATCATCATCTCTCATATGTGTGATGTGATGAGAGACGATGGTGTGTGGAAAAATCATAAAGAATCGCGTGTTTCATTGATTCACTTTTTAACGCTCTCATAAAAATCTATTTTTCCGGAACATAATTTAATTAATTTATGAAAATGTTATTAGCAGAATCTTTGGTTCCAAGGAGGACACACATCGTATCGTCATGGTTTTAATTGGATGGTCTATGGTGACTGATGAATTTAATAAATTGAATTTTCATGTTCATTTTTTCTTTATCATTTGTTGATATCTTCTGAATTGTATGTAATTAAATTACTTACTGGTTAAATTAGTCTTCGGGAATTGCAAGACACTTACCTGGAATAAAAAATGTTTTTATTTAGTTTAGTGTTTTATTGAAGTCATTAAGATTTTAATTTTATGGATTTATCATTTCAATATTTATAAATATTGTTCTAATTCTTTTGATCTGAGTAAAGTACTAAAATTCAATAAAATAATTTGTGAGATTTACGAGTTAAAATATTATTGCTGTCGATGGTTTTTGAACTACACAATTAAACTTACACAAGTAAATTTTACTAAAAATGTACTAGTGGAATTTACTGTCTAATTGTAAATATTACTTGTAAAAAAGACAAATAAAAAGACATCATCTGGGTTTTAACTCATGACTGAACGATAAACGAAAATTTCGCTCAGTAATATTTACTAAAAAATAGTAATTTAAGCTATTTCTGAATTAGCAGTTTTTACTATTAGTACACATTTTTACTAAATTAAGTTTTTACTATTGTTTTTAATACAATAGACATTAAGTAGTAATTAAAGCTATTTCTTCAGTAGTAATTTTTACTGTTAGTAGAAATTTTTCTAATATTTTGATTATACTTAGTAGTAAATTTTGCTATCATAAGAGCAGTAAATTTTACTGTTAATAGAAATTAATACTTATTAAATATTTTACTAATATTTTTACTACTTAGTAGTAAATTTTACTTTAGCTATTAATAGAAAATGTTACTAAGCTGAATTCATTACTAAATCTTTAACTACTTATTAGTAAAATTGTAGTAATTTTGGCTACACTTTTAAAAGTAATGGCAAAAATTCCTTTGATTTGAATAAAGTACTAAAATTTAATAACATGATCTGTGAGTTTTACGAGTTAAAATATTATTGCTGTCTTTGCTTCTATGGTTTTTGAACTACACAAAAAAAAATATGTAAAATAAGTAAAATTTACTAAAAATATACTAGTAAAATTTATTATCTAATTGTAAATATTACTTTCTGAAGAAAAAAAGGAGAAAAAAAAAAGACATTGTCTGGGTTTGAACTCATGCCTGAAAAAAATATAATGATTGTATTTCAGTTATTGTAAAACTTACTACATATGCAAAATTTACTATTTTTTGTAGTAAAACGAAAAAAAACTATTATCATCTGAACTCATGACTGAACGATAAACGAAAATTTCGCTCAGCTATATTTACTAAAAAATAGTCATTTAAACTATTTCTGAATTAGCAGTTTTTACTATTAGTAAAAGTTTTTACTAAATTAAGTTATTACTATTGTTTTTACTAAAATCTAGACATTAAGTAGTAATTAAAGCTATTTATTCAGTAGTAATTTTTACTATTAATAGAAATGAACACTAACCAAATATTTTTCTAATATTTTGTATTAAATTTTACTATCATAAGAGTAGTAATTTTTGCTATACTTTTTACAGTAAATTTATCTATTAATAGATAATGTTACTACTTTTAGTTTATTTTACTACTTTAAATAAACAAATACACACGACTGGATTTGAAGCAACAACACTAGTGTTATTCGCTACCTTAAGCAAAAAAGAATGCATTCAACAGGATTTGAACCCAGGTCATTGGTATAGTAAAAAGAAATTATTTTACTATTTGTAGCGAATTTTACTAAAACAGTTTGAAGTATCAAAATGTGCGATTATTTCTCTATTTTGTAGGAAAATTGACTACTATTGCAATATCGATTTTTTCGATTTCCAGCTCTGATAATACTAAAATTTTGTAGTAAAATTTACTACTTCAAGTTGTGAAAAAATCTAATTTGCATGTAGTAAATTCAACTATTTCCAGTTCACTTTACTACTTAATAATTTATGAATTATTTGCTACTAATAGTAAATTTTACTAGCAAATTGTGAAATATACTATTGAATCCGCAGTAATTTTTACTATTTCTAGAGATATTTTAAAATTGTAAAAAAAAATCTTATTTTCATGTAGTAAATTCTACTAGGTCTAGTATTTTTACTACTCAATAATTTATTAATGATTTGGTACTAATAGTAAATTTTACTATCTAGCAAATTACTATTTGCTAGTAAATTTTACTATTCAGTAGTAGAATATACTATTGAAGCCGTAGTAATAAAAGATATTTCCCACAAGAAAATTTGTAAAGAAATTCAAAACAGAAAATAGGAAACTTTGCACATCGTAGTAAATTTTTATAATATTAGTAAATTTTACTACAACAATAATTTTATTTCCAGTGAATTTCGCTATATTTTTTGTCCGTGTAGAAAATATTACAACAAAATAATAGTATTAGTAAATTTTACAACTAAATAATAACGTAGTGAATTTTACTACGAGCGATTTTTACTAAATATTTTAACATTTACTACACGCTAAAATCTACTCCAAGTTTTGTAGTTTTTTTTTATTACATTTTCTTTGTAGGGCTTGTTTTTGAGGGCTTTTAAAATTACAAATTAGTTACAATTAAGAAAACACAACTTTAAAAAATATTCAGCTTCTAAAACCCAACAAAAAATCTACTTAAAATAAGAATCACACTTTTCAACCACCTGCTCAAGTTCCGGCAAATCCCACCACCAATCATAAAATCAATTACACTACAATGTTTCTCCACCCTAGCCAGTTCAACAGTCGAGCACCATTCATGCTCAATTGAAGTTAACAAATAGTAAGAATAAATCAAAAGCAAACCAAATTATGCAATCTCTTCCACATTTCCTTCTAAAGAAACCAATTATCCTATATAACAATACCATATCACAATTTATCCCTAAAGCACAAACAAGAAGAAACAATCTGTAAGTTATAAAAAACTATTAATTTAATGGTGTTGCGTGCTTTTTTCTTGGTTCGTAAAAAATATGGGAAAAACTTGAAAAGAAAGACTATAGAAAAAAGACGAGTTACTTGGAATAAGGACGAAGACAAAAGGAAGAGATTTTTCAAAGGATATCAACTGTCAAGCAAAAAATCTCTTACAAACAAGGATCTATTCTTCTTTTGCTTCATCTTCGTCTACTTCTTGTTTTTCATAGTTAGGATGTGTGTGTTTATTGCTTACCGATGTTCCTTGTTTGTATATGCAAGGATTTTTTTTGAGGATTTCCTTCCATTTTTGCGTGTCATTCTTTCTCCTAGTCATAAATATATTTTATGCCATTGCAAACAAAACTACTAGTCAGATTGACACTATGGGAAATTTTTGGGGGTTAATAATGCTATTATCCTCATTCATTGATTGTTCTAAGTTAAGATAAATTCTGAAATGATATTAATTCTTGTTTGGTTTCGTTGCATTTTATAAGAAAAGGAGTCAATGGTTTGAGGTTCGTTTTCCACAATAATCATTTTTTTTTTTTACATTTTTGTTCTAAAACAAGTACAAACATTCTGAGCTTTAATTTTTTGTTAGGTTTTTTTTAATTTCCTTACAAAATAGTGAAAATACTATTTTTGTAGATCTTTTTTTTGTAAATTATTATTTTTTTGTTTAATTATTTTTGATTAAAGTTAAGTTTTTTTTTTAAATTTTATTATTTTTTTTAAGTTTGGAATTTTTTATTTATTTTTTTTCAACTATTCTTGTTTGTTTTTCTTTTATTTTCTATTGTTTTTTTATGTAATTTTTTTTTTATTATTTATTATTTAAATTTAATTGTTTGATTCGTAGTTTTTTTTTTTTTTTTAATTTCAAGTTTTTTTCAATATAATTTCAAGTTTTTTTAAAATTTAATATAATTTTTAATTTTTTTATTTTGGAATTTGTTTGTTACTATTTTTGTATATTTTTTTATTTTCTATTGCTTTTTTTCATGTAAAAAATATTTGTTTGTTTAATTATATATTATTAAAATTTACTTGTTTGTTATTATTTGTTTGATTCGTAGTAGTTTTTCTTAACTTTATTTTTGTTTTTAATTTTTATTATTATTTTAGTATTTCTTTTTTTTTATTTTTTTTTATGTAGAAATTATTTTTTTGTTTAATTATTTAATATACTAAAATTTAGTTGTTTGTTATAATTTGTTTGATTCGTAGTAGTTTTTTGTTTATATATATATATTTTTTTATTTAAAGTTTTTTTTAAATTTAATATTATTTTAGTATTTATTTTAATTTTGGCATTTGTTTGATTTTTTTACAATTTTTGTAGAATTTTTTAATTTTCTATTGTTTTTTTTTACATTATTTTTTAGTTTAATTATTTATTCGTTTTATTATTCGTGATAGTTCTTTCTTTTTAATTTCAAGTTTTTTTTTAATTTAATATTATTTTAATATTTTTAATTTTGGAATTTGTTTGATTATTTTTTGTAGAATTTTTCTATTTTATTTTTATGTAAAAAATATTTATTTGTTTAATTATTATTATTAGAATTTAGTTGTTTGTTATAATTTGTTTGATTCGTAATAGTTTT
>JXPG01055998.1:0-18905 GCA_001015175.1 Megaselia abdita | reverse complement strand
TAGAAAATCAGTTTTAAATCTAAAAAACAAAATCATTATCTTCAAGTGTGTCATACGACCAATTTTGCTGTATGGCAGCTTCGAATGGTTTAATTCCGCACAAACTTATTTAAAAAAAATACAAGTCTTACAAAATAAGATACCTAAAACCATTCATAATCTACCTATGAGATTTTCTACCGCTGAATTACATAAAGAATTTGGACACCAACTCATAAAAGAAGTAATCGATCATCTGAACCTAGCACTCATTGGACGCTGCATGAACTCAACCAATGACCTGATAAGGCAACTAAGCAGAATACAATTTAATAGACTATAATCTTATAACCTACTTAAAGTTTTATTTTTCATAGTTAATCTTAAATTTATTTTTATCACGATTGTATTAAGGTTTTGCTATCATTTTTCCTTAACTTTGATTTCTGTTTGAAAATTATGCAGTATTCTAAGTTAGCAATATCCTAGATAATATCTCAAATTAAGTTTTTATTATTTAATATCAGATTTTTTATAGAGTTACTATCTCTAATAAACAAAAAAAAAGTCTATAACCAGGCCGATCCTGCACTCAAAGCTACAGCGGAAAGGTATCGTGGGCAGGTCTATATCGATAGATTTTTTATATAGCTGTTTATATAGGCCTAAAAGACGAAGCGTATACATAATTATATTTTTAAATCATAAAAAACATTCTTATTAAGAGCACGTGGCTATACCAACCTCCCTAATACGATCAAGAAAAGTCTAACTATTTTCTATAAAATATTTTAATAACTACATTCTATAGTTAAATATTTTCAAATCTTAGTTTTAAATATTATCAATATATAACTTTTTCAATGTTTTTAATTTCAAATTTAATTTTAGATCAAAGATGACCATGCACCTGGTCCTTTATGCGGTACCAATAACAGGAATTATTACTCATGGTGTCATATGAGAAGAGAATCTTGTCAGACAGAAGTCTTCATAGATATTAAGCATACGGGGAAATGTCTGAAAGGAATGTCATTAATATTTAAAAGTGAATGATATAAATTAATTAGGGAAGGTATTTTTTTAGCACAGGTAAGAGTATTCACGCTGTATAATAATTTTTGATCTCAAAAATTTGGAAGTTTGCCACATTAATTTAGAGTTTTGTATCAATATAAATTCGAAAAAAAATGTTCGAATACAAATAAAGGTAAATTAAAATTAACTATGTATATCGGAGACATTTAAAGCAAAGATATTAAGGAAAGATTACATTTCGTAATGAATAAGCTAAATTTCATAAATTGTCTTAAATAAATTAAACTTTTCATAAATTGAATAACTTAAATGAAGTTTAAGGTGGATTGATAGTTTTGAAACCTATAACTAAAGCAATTACGGTAAATGAAATCCCTCTACTCAACTAGAAAAAATATCTTCCCTATATTTACTATCCTATAAATACCAGCTTAATTTACATATTTCTATTTCAGAAACTAATTTTATAATAAACAAAAGTCCTGACGAATTTAAAGAAAACAATAAAATAAGTAAATTAGATTGAACAGCTTGAACTCGACATAATATGTAGTATTTATTGAATCTGATTAATTTATTTTAGATTAAGAAACCAAATCGAATCAATCAAACTTTTTAATATTCATACTAAAACTTGTTTTATAAATTAAAGTATGTCTAATTCTTAGAGACTGATAGCGCGGCATAAACATAAAGCCAATTATACCTATGACTTATTATATTACCGAAGTATTAAATATTGAGAAACCAAAAATTTGTGTTTTTTTTTCTTTAACAATAACATATGTTCTTTTAGAACTTTATTTATTTAACGTGTATTTATCTATAGTCTTTGAATTGTTTTAACAACTTACAAAAATCTACTATCCACATTTTAGAAAACAAATTACAAAAAAACACATTTTGTACTCAAAGGCAATAGCAAATATTTTTCAAATTTAAAATATAGTAAACATTAATTTATTTTCCAGCTTTTTAAAATTTACAATTCGATGGATTTTGGTTTTTCTCGAATTGTAATGAAATGGTAAAAGAATATGTTTGTATGGATTTTGTGGAATTCAACAAAATTAAGAAATATTTGTATAATATAAAAGATATGAATAATACAATTTATTTTTCTTTAATCAATGCTAAAAAATGTACTTAAACTTTTATTTAAAACCGGATAACATAATTTTGAAAAAAGAATACTAAAATAAAATGTATTTAATTTTGTTTTGTATTAAATCAATTATTACGCATGGATTTTGCTTAACTGCTCAAGATAAAAAGAAATTATTTGGATCTGTTCCACTGGACAGCAATACGAAATAACTGCTTGGAGTCAAGACATATACATCTTTTTCTCTTACTCATCCACAAACAATTCAATCTTCTTTTCTTGTAAAATCTTTCTCAAAGACTTTTGGTTGCATATCATAATTTTCACTGATTTTTGTAAATTAAAAAACAAAAATAAATATTTGTAAATATATAAAAACAAAAAATGAAAACTTACGCAGGATTTAGAAAAAAAAATGGAAAAAATAAAGACTGAGTTGAAAGAGAGTTTTAAAGAAGAGCTGCAGCGCGACACATATTAGTGGAGAAATTAGTTTTACTTACTTTTTACGTCTGGTTCTTAACAATAATATTAGCCAACCAAAGTTTTTATTTCCACAGAACAAAATAGTCGGTCGTCAACATTGAACTTGTGGATGGTACTTCTTCTTATGTTTATTTAAAAATGCAGATCGTTATTATAGTTTAGGTTTTAAAAAGTGTTTTTTCAGCGTTATAAAGATGAAGTAAAATCCATGGTAATCGAATCTCTTACAAAAGTAAACCAACAGATTGCTGATCTTGAAAAAAATCTCAAACAAATTGATGAAGTAATTCCAAAGGAGGATGCTTCTAAGATTCATACTAGAACAATGTCTCTGGAATTCGATATAAGGAAAGAGAACATCATCATATTCAAACTAACCGAAAATCAGGGAAATAGAAAAACATAACTAAGGTGTATCCAAATTAGTCAAGAATATCGCCGACTCTTCCTAGGCTGTTCCACTTTTTTGGCGACTTTCGAAATTAAAAAATGCCCCCCCCCCCTAGATCGATTCCCTAACTCAATTCGAGTTCAAAACCACTTTTTTTATGAAAATCGGATAAGATCCTATTTGCAACTAGACACTTTTCTGAGAACCTACCCGATTTGGAGAGTTAAAAGTTTGAGCTCTACAAAAAAAAAATCACATCTCGGAACGGTTACATATTTCTTACATCGGAAAACTGAAATTGGCTCATAATTAAATATACTTTCCAATGATATATAACATTGAAAAACTTGATGTCAAATACGAAAATATTATCAAAATCTACATAAATATTGACTTTTGGAGCCTCTGGGCGGTAAAGCGAAAATGTCAGTTAAATTTTTAGTTTTTTCTTAATTAGCATAATTAATTTCTAGTAAAAAATACTTTACAGAATTAAAAAAAAGGTTACCGTTAATTTTTAATTAAAATTTTAAAATTGGTTGTTTAGAATAAGATTAATTAAGATTTAAGATTTGTAGCTGAATAAACTTCTTCAAAAAGTTTCCCCATGTATTATTTATATAAGACTATGGCTAAATATTGGCGGGGAAAAAAATGAATGACCTGGCCTTACCTGACATGGAAAGGTACTTATTCTTAATCATACACAGGGTGTTTAAGAGCATCCGTGCACCCTTTTTTAAAGTACTACACCTAGAGAAAAAAGTGCAGATTTGTTTAACACAAAAGTGCTGATTTTTATCATTTTTAAAATGTGTAAAAAATCAGCACTTTTTGTGCATCTTTAGCATTTTTTGGTTAAAAGTTAACACAAAGTGCTGATTTTTTGGATTTAGCCATTTTAAATTGTTAAAAAGTGTGGATTTTTTAGATTTAACAACTTAAAGTTGTTAAAAATTCACACAAAAGTACGGATTTTTAGCACAAAGTGAAGGGTCCGCACTTTTTTGCTAAATTTTAGCAATTTTTCTCTGGTTGTATATGCTAACTTGAAAGTTTGAACAACTTTTTCTAGGGTAAATTGACCATGCCCTATCGATTGGATTGATAGTGTAACCCTACAAATTATCCCGGAAATAGAGTGACCATACCACTTTCTCGAAAAAAACAAATGGAGAGTGGTACTTTTTATAAAAGTTCAGATGTACGCTGAAAATTAAAACTTTTTCACATCATAGAGAAAAAAGTGCTGATTTTTATCATTTTTAAAATGTGTAAAAAATCATCACTTTTTGTTGATTTTTAGCTTTTTTGGTTAAAAGTTAACACAAAGTGCTGATTTTTTGGATTTAGCCATTTTAAATTGTTAAAAAGTGTGGATTTTTTAGATTTAACAACTTAAAGTTGTTAAAAATTCACACAAAAGTACGGATTTTTAGCACAAAGTGAAGGGTCCGCACTTTTTTGCTAAATTTTAGCAATTTTTCTCTGGTTGTATATGCTAACTTGAAAGTTTGAACAACTTTTTCTAGGGTAAATTGACCATGCCCTATCGATTGGATTGATAGTGTAACCCTACAAATTATCCCGGAAATAGAGTGACCATACCACTTTCTCGAAAAAAACAAATGGAGAGTGGTACTTTTTATAAAAGTTCAGATGTACGCTGAAAATTAAAACTTTTTCACATCATAGAGAAAAAAGTGCTGATTTTTATCATTTTTAAAATGTGTAAAAAATCATCACTTTTTGTTGATTTTTAGCATTTTTGGTTAAAAGTTAACACAAAGTGCTGATTTTTGTTTGGATTAAGCCATTTTAAATAGTTAAAAAGTGTGGAATTTTTGAATTTAACAACTAAAAATTGCTAAAATCTTACAAAAAATAAGTGCGGATATTTAGCACAAAGTGAAGGGTCCGCTCATTACACACTTTGTGCTAATTATCAGCACTTTTTTGCTAAATTTAAGCACTTCTTTCTCTCGGTGTAGTAAGTCAGATCAAACTTTTTAAGGAATTTAGGGTTTACCTTGGAAAATATCCATAAAAAGATTAGTCAGGAATACGTAATAAATTTTAAGAAAATCGAGACTTCACATTTTAAAAGATCTTTTGAAAGGTAAGATAATACTTATCTTATCAAGTAGAGTCCAATAAATGTCTCTACACCGAGNAGATAATACTTATCTTATCAAGTAGAGTCCAATAAATGTCTCTACACCGAGAGAAAAAAGTGTTAAAATTTTGCAAAAAAGTGCGGAAAATTAGCACAAAGTGTGTACTGGTACGCTTCACTTTGCACTAAAAATCCGCACTTTTGTGTTGATTTTTAACAAATAAAAGTTGTTCAATTTAAAAAATTCACTCTCCTTAACAATTTAAAATGGCTAAATCCTAAAAAACATCAGCACTTTATGTTAACTTTTAGCCAAAAATGCTAAATATCAACAAAAAGTGCTGATTTTTTACACATTTTAAAAATGATAAAAATCAACGCTTTTGTGTTAAAAAAAAACTACACTTTTTTCTCTGGGTGTATTCTAAGTATTCCTCAATCGTTTTTTTATAAATCAGATCTCTCTTTTCCAACTATTGCTTTTGATAAATCAAATATTGTGCTTCCTGAAATTGAAATTAATTTTTTAAATACGATTTTCGGAGTACTTTGTCAAATTTTACAGTTTCATTATCCTTTTCATCAATCTTATTTTATCAAATTTTCAAAGTTCATAAACATATCTTGTAATTGATTTACAAGCTTTTTGAAGGGTTGAACAATCAGCTGATGCTAATCACCCATAACAACATCTGATATCAGTAGATGTGAAATGAAAAAAACACATAACCAGTTCGATGTATACGGTTGTTGAGAAAAATGAACATACATTGCGACTTTTTGAAGACAGTTTGACTCAGCCCAAGTCTAAATCCTGCATAAGTCTTCATTAACCAGACCAATGATTTTCGATGATGTCAGGCTTTCCACTTATGGACACATGCTTGAATCAAGTCCACATATCATTAGTATATAATGAAAAGAGTAAAGGTCACAGAATAGAACCTCGTTGTATACTTTGTTTCTAATTTTATTATACGGAGATATAAGTCTCCTGAAGACCAGATTCTTTTCCTTTGATGAGCCGAATTATGGTAGTATTCATCCACTGATGAGAAGAGTTGATAGTTTTTACAGTTTTGATAGGAACACTATTGTTGAACAAAGTTAAAATGTTACTTTTCAAAACCTCAACGTGTGTTCAATGTTATGACAAAGACATTCACTCCAGTTGGTATTGCATATATATCTTCAAAAAGCTTGTCATGGTTGATGTTTTGAAAATCCATATAGGTCTGTTAAGCTCTCTAAGTGCTTTTTGAAATTTAGTCCATTACAATTCACCCAGCTTTTACATTGAGTGAAGTTGATAGAAATCGCCTCCAATAGGGATCAGTGCATACTGAGAAGTTAAATCGGATAAACTATAATACAAATTTGTGATAGCATAAGCTTGTAGACTACACTAGAGATACTATATATAAAAGAGATTGGCATTCTGCATTTTCTGGCAACATTTTTTCTCGTAATTTTCTACCAATGAAAAACGTTTCAAGAAACCAGAATACCCTTTTCAGAAAGTAAACAAAAACATTTCAAACTTCATGTCAAAATAAAAATGAAATTTTATTTTTGAATATATTATAATTGAAAAAATTGTTGTGTTTGCTTCCAGAATTTTTGCTGAGAATTCCAGTAGTTGTGGCTGATCCCATTTAATCCTAGTTTGTAGTTTCCTTTTTCAAAAAAGTAAACAAATAATGAGAGCGCAACCTGATTCATAATCTCGGCTCTCACCAGATTTTGAAAATAAATTTAGACCTCAACACCACCACCTTTTCTGCCATCACGTCTGTCATTCCTAAAAACAATTGTAAATCTTTATGGAAACAACTATGCTTTTGATGGAAGGAACAAGCCAAGATTCAGACATCATCATGATAATATCAATTGATGTAGGTAGGATATCCAAACAAATTTCATCGATGTGTTTGAATATTGAAATATAGGACATGTAAACCACCAACCTGAGTATGAACAATGTTGAGTAATACTGATTAGAGTGACTTTGTTGTTAAGTCACAATTTTCGGCAATCCACGTCTATGAAAAAAACTCGTGAACAAGTGTACCTCCTCATGTTATGAAAACATTAAAAAGACCATTATTTTGGTCATTATGTATAATGAAAAAAGTCTACTTCGTGATATCAGGTAAATTTAGTTTTTCAACTCTATATTCATCAGCACTTCCGTTTCAGGCTCTGAAAATTGGACGTTGATAGTCGGCTGGAAATTATAATGAAAACTAGTTTGTTTCATCATTAGTTGTGACTGAGTCAAAGACAGCCTATCCAGAAGCTTGCAAGCAGTAAGCTCTAGATCAGATGGGCTGTACCATTCGTATCCTTTCATGCAAACGATATGCCGAAGGAAGGAACGCTCGGAAACGTACACTAGAAGCGGAATTCCCCACAACAAATAGAACAGTGAATCGCTTATGTCGCATTTAAATATATGAATTCCATATTCAGGGTGGGAATTTTTTCACATTCACTTGTAAGTAAAAAGAATAAAAACGATATTTTTTCAACCAAATAGTTTTCAGATACTTCTTCTGATTCAATAAAACCAAACAATAGATACTTTTCGAAAATATGAAGAAAATTGAATGGAAAATGTCAATTTTTATCTCAACATTTTTCGTCCTATGAATAAGTATTGACTATTTTTCATGAACTTTTCAAAAATGTTCATGAAAAGTATCTGATGTTTGGTTTTCTTGACTCGATAGCTACTAAAGATTATATCTACATCAAAAAATATTTAATTTTCCCAAACCATCCAAAAACGACTCCTCAGATCGAGTATCTGACTAGAGCAAAACTGTCAGATAGGATTTGAAGAGTCATTTTCCCCAAAAAAAATAAAAACAATATTTTTTTAATAGAATCGTTTTCAGATACTTCTTCTGATTCAATAAAACCAAACAATACATACTTTTTCGAAAATTTAAAGAAAAGTTGATGAAAAATGTCAATTTTTATCTCAACATTTTTCGTCCTATGAATAAAATATTGACTATTTTTCATGAACTTTTCAAAAATGTTCATGAAAAGTATCTGATGTTTGGTTTTCTTGACTCGATAGCTCCTAAAGATTATATCTACATCAAAAAATATTTAATTTTCCCGAACCATCCAAAAACGACCACTCAGGTCGAGTATCTGACTAGAGCAAAACTGTCAGATAGGATCTGGATTTTTGGAATTTTCCCCCCAAAAAAAAAATAAAAACGATATTTTTCAATCGAGTTGTTTTCAGATACTTCTTCTGATTCAATAAAACTAAACAATAGATATTTCTTTCGAAAATATCACGAAAAGTTGATTCAAAATGTCAATGTTTATCTCAATATTAGTTGTTTTAGCTTTGCTTAGTCTAAAACTTTATTAAAAAGTAAAGTTTTCGAATAAATTATATAATTTTGTATAAAAAAAAAGATGGAAAAATCTAATATATTACAAACATGATTTTACTTTGGTAGAATGATAGTTTTATAAAAATTAACACTTATTTTGTAAATTAAAAATATGACTTTTAGATTTAAATCCCGCCTGGTCTCAATCAGTTTCAGTCTCAATACTGTCTCTAGTAAGAGGCACAGCTCCAGGACTAGACTTAGCGCCTTGCAATTTTGGCTTATTTCTTTTAAAAAACCCGCACTAGAAAAATTTATATTATATAATTGAAAAAATACGAATTATCTTAAAACTCACTTTCTTCAGACCATATGTCAGAGTTCCTAATATAAGCAATCCTAAAATGATAGATAAGAGAATAATCCACCATGGAAGTTCGAAATAAGGATGCTTGGATATGATGTTATACAGGAAATTTTGTGATAATTTGATTGTATTTCTATAAGATATAATTTTA
This sequence comes from Megaselia abdita, assembly GCA_001015175.1. Classification (NCBI taxonomy): domain Eukaryota; kingdom Metazoa; phylum Arthropoda; class Insecta; order Diptera; family Phoridae; genus Megaselia; species Megaselia abdita. The sequence continues at coordinate 9,913 of JXPG01055998.1, read as the reverse complement.
AAAATTATTTGAATAAGTATAAATTGTCTTCTAAAACTCACCCGTTATAGTCTTTTTCGTTGATCACCTTAATGCTTGTTTCTATCACAAAGAACTCAAAGTCTTCATATAAAATTTCATTTATCTCTTGGAGATTCAAACTGAATTTAGTTTTAAAAAGTATGAATTTTTCTCTATCTACTTGAAAGTTATCAATTTTTATAAGAAAGCGAACACATTGTACAAGCTCGTGCTGATTACATGAAAAAATCACAGTTCGGTTCAATGGAAGGCTTCCCATCAAATCTGATTCAATATTTTTGTTCTTTCTAATTTGTAGATATTCATCTCTTGTAGCTGTCAAATCTCTTCGTTTTCTAAGAAAGCTCGAACTTTTATATCCTATAACATATTCAAATACTGCGACTGAATTAAATTTAATTAAATATACTCACCCCGATGTACCATTTGTTCAAATTTTGGATTAAAATTAAGAATTGAAGGCGACGCCTCGATAAAATTGTTTTGGATTTGCATTTCGAGGTTCTTACCGTCAAAGTTAGCATCAGCTGTTAGGTTGTTAATATTAATTATATTGATGGTTCTTGACGTGTCAGGGATCATATAAGCAACAGGAACATAAAATGCTAGGACAATGTCTTCAATATGGCTGGGTCCAACATTTTTTATGTCGAACGAATTCGTGATATCAATTTGATTAGAAAACTCTTCTAAATTGATATTATTTGGAATGCTACTTTGAATTATTTCTAATTCACTATACTGAGATAATTTTATCACATCACGAATAATGTTATCTATGGGAAAGGCTTCTTTTCCTGTGCTAAAAGCTTCAGCAGTTAGCTTAAGAACATCACCTTTCAGATTGCTAACATCGTAATCAACTTTTATTCTATCTTTAGCACCAGGCAGCATGTGTCTTCCATTGAATAAGTTGCAAAGTAGTATGCCATTTTGAATTTGATTGCAACTGGTGGGAATTCTATTAAAATCAAGTCTTGTAGAAGATGTGAAATTAATTTGAGGCAAAAACGCAGTTTCTCCTTTGTTTTCAATTTCATATTCAACAGTAAGAACTCTGGAGCTACCCAAAATAAAGTTTTTATTTAAATTAACAGACGACACTTTCAAATCGGCCACACACACTTCACTGCGACATCCTGTCGAAAATATTATTTTCTCTGCTGCCATTGTATCATCAGCTGGATCAACAGCAACACAATTTTCACAAAATATCTGGGAATTAGTGGGTACTTTATTGACAACTTCATAATGCATTTGAAGTTCAATAGGCTTGAAAATATCACTTATTGTAAAGTTTACATTAACTTTGTGAAAATCACAATTAATTGTAGAAGTAGCAAGAACATTATATTCTAAAACAGGAGATCCAGTTTTGTCGAAATAAGCCCTATTTACTTTTGGGTCCACAATCAATTTAATATTTAATTCCTGTTTTTCATGTATAGCAGATGTTGTATTAATTCCATAACAAGTGCTTATTTCAATTGTATTTTGCGATGTTGTAATTTCCCTATTAGCGTTGACTGAAGCAATCACTTTGACTACAGGATATGCTCTATAAAGATATACCATCTCAGCATTCGGAGCTCCAATTGCAAAATCATTATATGTGTTGAAATCTATGTCAACTCCTTTTGATAGCCCATGACCAAACATGAACCTGCCAGCAGACGGGGATAGATTCATTACATTCAAGGGTGGTTTCAATATTTGACTATGAATCTCCCGTAAGCCTTTCGATCCTCCAAGGTAGATAAATACAGAACCATTTTGGTCAAATGGAGCTCCTACAGCTATATCATTATATCCATCGTGATTTATATCACCAAGGCGAGTCAATGTTGAACCAAATCTTCCTGGTTGAGTTGTTGATGGGGATATAATAATTTTTGGAATTTCAAATGTGAGCTGAAATCGAGTATTTATAAAAGGATTATATTGTGAAGAATAAATTTAAAGCTTACCTTTCCTCTATTTATGTAAACGTAAATTGCTCCGATTTCATAATTTTGGCTTCCAGTCCAAAATTGAGGTGCTGATATAATAACATCAAGTAATCCATCTCCATTAACATCCTCTGTCAAAACTGAATATCCAAAGTATTCTCCAAATTTAGTACCATGAAAAATGAACAATTTTCTTATATTATACTCCCCCACTCCTTCAATATCAAAAATGTAAGCTTCCCCAGATTGACTGTCAGCTTGAGGGGCACTTCCTAAGTATAATAACTTTTCTGGATCAGAGCTGTTATAATATCCAGAGCTAACAGAATATCCGAAATAAGAATCATCGCTTTGCTCTGTGGGATCTGGATCTTCATTGACAAATTCATAAGATACCGGAAACTTTATAGTGTCTCGCCTTCTTCGGCTTAGCCCACCAATGTCATCTATTGGCTTATAGCGTGAACGAATTACGGAACCTTTCCATGTGTCTATTCCTGGAGCTCCAATAATAAACTCTTCGTTATTATCGGATAAATGAACGCTTATTCCCTGTTCCCCAAACATGTGATGGAATCTTTTATTGTTGTTTTTCATAATTTTTACTTGCTTTGATTTTAGTTTAAGAGGAGATATTTTCATGGCATTCGGTTGATCTGTTAAAGTATCTTTAGTCCAATAACAAACTCCATGAATAAGATAGTCATTTGGTTCAAGATTTGCTATTAATCTGGGAGCACAAACAATCAATTTATCTGTATCTTTGCTTCCCCCATCCATTGATCCTCCCATCCATTGATGGTCTTTTTTCTCGTTGTTATAAGTATATTGATCTCCTTCACTAAAAATATTTCCCAATGCATCGAACACATATGGTGCACAAGTCCCAGTGTTTAATGTACATTTGTAAATTGCTCCAGTTTCATTGATATTCCTCTGGGTTTCGAGATGAGATTGTGCTCTTGGAGCTCCAACAATAATACTGAAATAAAAGCAGAATTTATTTTATCAATTGGTAATTACAAAAAAAAAGCACTTGGCTTCTTTCAAGTTAAACTAATCGAAGTCGATTTTTCCATAGTCATAAAAGAGTTTAACGATTTATAAATGTAAACATAAGGAAGAAATTATACATAAATAGTATTTAGGTATATGCAATATGAGTCTTATTATTTTCAATATCAATATACCGTTTTTGCACAAAAAAATCTAAAATTCTTAAAATCAGTATGATGTATGTGCCATGTATTTTATCAAAATTGTTCGATATTTCTAATTAAATTTATTTTATTTATTTACTTTTCATCATAACTTATTTGTTCAATTCTAATTTAATATATATTTTTCATTTAATTTCTCCACATATTTTTTGGATCTATTATTTAGATTTTTGGATTTGTTTTAAAAAAATTCAAACAGATTTTGTGAAAACATTTTGGAAGATTTCATTTTATTAAGTTTTGGTTAGGCAAATCTTTTCCGATTCTCAATTTTTATACCGAGCTTTAAAGTTTAGTTCTACTGCTTAATTTTTCTTGTTCGTGTAAAATAATTCTTTATTTTTATTATAATATTTCTTTGTATGATTTTTTAAGTATTACTTTTTCTGCAATTTTCTATGTTTTTTTTTTGTATTAATATTATTTACTTTTTAGGGTTTTATTGTTTAGATCAAGTTAGAATATTTTGTTGTTGGTTTTTATTGGTTTTTTTTTATTAATTTCGTTCACTTGTTGTAAAATATTTTTGTATAATTTTTACTAGTCATTTATTTTTCAAAGTTCTCTTTTAAGATGGTAACAATACTTAATGTTTAAAATACATACGATCAAAAGTAGTAACCTTAAAGAAAATATGTATAAATTATCATAAAAATCATCCAATGTTTTGTCAAAACTGCTATTAAAAAACTTGTCAAAACTAGCAAAAAGATAAGAACTATATTTTTTTATCTAACGGAGTATCTGAGTATAGAAAACCAACAATGCTTTTTCGAAAGTTTCTAAAAAAGTAGATAAGATATTAATATAAAAAAAATGATTTTTTTATCAACTCTTCAAAATTATTAATGAAAATAATCTTGTGTTTAGTTTAGTTTTCTAGACATCATAGTTTTTTAAAAGGAGCACAGTAGGTACAGACAAATATGGGGAACTCATGGAATTGAAACAAAAGTCAACTACAAGAGCCTTTTGAACGCTTAGGTTCGAGTCCCATATTCGTCGTCACTAACAAGTATTTAAAAAAAATACTTTACTAATACAATAAGTTTCTAAAATATTAAGAAAGTATTAAGAACCATAAAAGGAAAACTTTCAAACTTCAAACCAAAATATCCAGTATTGCCAGGTCTTAGTGAAATGCCTCAAGAGACTATAAAAAGTATGTGACAAGCAACATTCGAACTTCCAAAATACCCTACAAGCAGTGCTCTCCATTATTAAATACAATAAGCCCGGCTAAATTGTAGGTCTTGGTGGGAAGTTTTGGGGTTTTCTTGGTTTCATTGAAAATAAATTTAAAACAAAAAAATTTAAATAGAAATACCAGTCTATCAGAATTAATAAATTATTGGTAATTTTGTCGGATATATTTGAAGTTAAAAAAGTCTTACAGACAAATAGTACTTTTAAATTACTAAACACTAAACAACAAAAAATGCACGCGAATAAAATAAAAATACAATTATATTCTAAAAATTTACGAGTTTAAAATATTTTGTAAATTTGTTTTTAACATGTTTGGTATTGTAATCAAATTATAGAACTTAACACGCAAAGAAATTAAAAGCAAATGTTACACTCAAATTTAAATAAAGACAAACAATTATTCTGTTTGTTTTAAATATATTATTTAAAAAAAAAATCAAATTTTATTCACTAAATTCGGGTTTTTGTAAACTTTTGTTCGAGATTTTTCTGTCAAGAAGAAAAGTCACAAACAAATTTTTTTTTGTTTTTTTTTGTGGGATTTATTTTTTATTCGTATATTTCAAGGTTTAATCTTGGATGGCCTTTTTAGGCCAATTCAATTTTGATTATAGTAATATTCCACAAAAGAAAAGTGGAATTGATAAACGTAGAAATTATCACAGCATGTCGAGAAAACTGCGCCAAGACACATTACGTGCAGGTAACCGAAAAATGTGTGTGATTATGTCTCTTTTTAGAAAGACCATTTCATACAAAAATGATGAATACTAATAAGCTTGTTTCATTGGAATGCTCAAGACATTTCCTATTTCACGTCCTCCACACAACTCGAAGCAACATTAGAAGAACTTAACATTGATTTTCCACTTCTAAACGAGACCTTATTAAAACTGCACCACAAATTATAATTAAAAAACTAAATTGTCTACAGTAACGATAGCCAAAACGAGATGGAGTGGCTGTTCTTGTCCACAAAACAAGTCCACCCAAGATTTTACCGACCTTCAAAACCAGCACTATTGAAATCAATCTTAACAACCGTCCAATAGCCAACAACTTAGCTGGAACTACATTGAATTATTTACAGCAAAATTAACGACAGTGAAGGATTCTATTTCTTCTGATCATCTTCCTGTTATTTTTACGATAAATTGTAAAGCTCGTGAAGAAGTTAATTATAAATTCTTTAACTACAAAAAAGCTAAATGGACTCAATTTAGAAGTTTCATCGAAGAACATATGTTACTTTCAAATCTGTCCGATCGTTTCAATGTAAGTATCGAGAACTATATTAAAAAACTAACGAAAGTCATTTTAGATTCTAGAGCCAAATTGATTCCCCAAACTGATGTAAACTGCTCTTACACAATAAATAAAGACACGCAAAGATGCATAAAATACAGTAACATCAAATAGCTGTAGATCCCCAATAGTTCACTGAAAAAAAAAACCCTAAACTTCCTCGACAATCTGGTGAAAGACAACATTGCTATCGGCAGGAACAAGTGGAACAGATTGCAGATTGCTCAAGAGTTTTTTATTCAAAATTCACGAAGACCGCTCTCGTTGCACGAACAGACAGTCGCAAAGACAAAGCGTGAATCAGATCACATTAAAATGGTTTTGTGTAATTTACTATTTCTTAAATGTAAACTTAGACTTTGCTATTTTAAAGGAAATTTGATAAATATTTACTGTAGTTTTGTATTATATCCATTTTCCAAATGGAAAAGTATTTTCAATTTAATTAATGTGAACTTTACTTTAAATTTCGTAGATACATAATATTTCAAAAAAGATTTTTACTGTTAAGTCTCCGAGGCAAAAGCGTTCTTTAGCTAAAATTAAATTACAGAATGAAATAATCATAACCGACCGAAGTGCGAGGCTTTCGCAGAGCAGTTCGAGAAATTCCATCTCCTCACTCAACAGTTTCAACATTCAGTTGAAAAAACAGTAGAGCGATCCATAAAACAACTTAACAGGAAAGCAGTGAAATTCGATCTCTACGTAAAGCAGCAAAACCGTCAAAATCCCCTGGGCTGAACGATTTGCCCAATATTCTCCTTAATTGAGAACATCCTCAACACTTTATTCAATTTTCACAACTGACTTCAAACCACCAGAATCCATGAAATCTGTTCAACAAAGTTATGATCTGCAAAGCTGCGAAAACTCACATCAATAGACTATACAGATAATTCAAAGCAAGAATTTGGAGATAATCAAACGACTCCATTGGTGGGTTTCAACAATTCAGCTTCACACCGAAACGGGTTTTGAAATTATAGCTAATTACATTGAAAGATTATCAGAAATGTTTCTAGAAAAAGCCCGCTCGCCACTTGTTACAGAAAGTAAAAAGACTTATTAATATTTCTCATTAATATTAACTCGAGTCGAATCTATTCTTCTTCTTCAAGTGACATTTTAAGCATATCGTAAATTTTATTTTGTTTTATATAAGTTGATAATACCATACCAAATAAGGTTTTCATATCCTTTTCCATCATAAAAAGCTCTCTAAAATGATATAAATCGTAACTGAAGAAGATCTCTAACTAATGCCAAATAATTATATTAATCACAAAACTAGATTCTAAACATTATGTAATGTAACTGTTAGTTGGATTATAAATATTAAATTAAAAACAATAAAATTGAAACATTGTAAACTTTTTTGTTTGAATTATTTTTTTCTGAATAGGGTGGGAGTTTTTTTAAGGGAAATAGATATATAATATCTATACAAAAAATATATATAGTATAGTAAAAATAGTAAATTTTTCATTAGAATGAAACATTTTGATATATAAATTGACATTTTTCGGAGAAAAGGTATCTATTGCTTGTATCTAAAGTATCTAGACTCAGAAAAAGTATCTAAAATCCTATCCTATTTTAAATACAAATAACAATATCTGTTATTTTTACGTAATAAATATGTTTATATTTATTATCATCAATTACAATAATGCACATGCTCTGAGAATGGCTTTGGTTTATTAATAAATACGAGATAACCACGAAGAAAGCAACTCGAATATCTCGTAAGTTTCTCAAGGAAATAACAATTGTCAAGCTACTCAATTGTATAAATTAAACCAAATTCATTATAGAGAACGGCTTCTATTGGAGCTATATTATGCTCGGTAAAGTGAAAACTATAAAAAACAAATACACAATATGCATTTTATTGAACTATAAATAACAAAAAAGAACAGAACAACACATCATTCGATTCGTAGGTGAAACCACGACTCATTAAATATTCGGGAAATTATTATATACGGTGTGTATAAGCAACAATGATATAATGAGTCAATCCAATTACAAACCGATGATAATGTATTACCAATGATGACTCAAGTTTTAAGCCACAATGACAAAAGAAGAGGACAAATGACTCATTTACTTCGAAAGTACTCATAATATAGTTTTATTGAGAACTGCAACTCACCTTGAATTCCTTAATACTATACTAAATCCGAAATATGAACTTCTAGTGGCTTCGTTAAATGTGTTTAAAATTGGTTGTTGAAAAACGGCATTTGGTTGAGGAGAAAAATTAAATCCATGTGATGACTTAATAAATACACTTAACAATAAAATCACAGAATATACAGCGCTAATATTGTAGTTTTCGCTCGAAGACCACATTTTAATATACAATCACAAACAAATCTAATAAATATTTTTTTTAAATAATTGAATAACTTTCGCTTTATGTTCAATCTAAAAGCATCACTTTATCTTGTCGGCAGATACTCAGCAACTGAAAAAGCTACGTGTTGAAACAGAAAGTATACTTAGTTATTGTTGTGCTTCTTTCTCTCTCTTGAAGCTATATTTTAATACGAAGTATGATGTCAGTGACGTCATAAAAACAACAAAACCCCGGTCAGTAAAGTTTTGCCAGTTTCACGTATATTTTATATATGAACCCAACATTACAAAGCGATGAGTAATGCAATCTAGAAACATATAATATATAAAAACAAAGAAAATACAACACATTCTGTTCAATGTTTCAGAAAGGTCATCGTCACGAATGTTTTATGGTTCAGAATTATATTATATATATGAAGCCCCTATTATGTGTGGTATTATCAATTTAACACTATAGTAACGCACTACGTTTGTTTTTTTAATATTTTATGGCGTTCATTGTGAATTTAAAGTGCACTGCTATAATTGAACGAACCTCAAAAAATTGAGTTTAAAAATTGGGGTGAACATTGTTATTCTGATTAAAGGGGTGCTGCGAAAAATGCACTCTTCGTGGTGTAATTGGGACTCATGCATAAGTTGTCGAATTATTTATTCGATGTTTAAAATTTCGCTCGCCAAGTGGAGAGAGGATACTAGCTGGAGAGATGACGAGCTCTGTAACAAAATCACAGATAACTTGGAGAAACATTCTTTTAAGTTTGAAACAGAATACGCTCTACGAAAAAAATGGTTGATGTTTTACTCAATAACGTATTGACTGCAGGAATTTCAAAAGCATTTATGAATGTTCTATATCCATTATGCAACTTCGGTGGGTCTGATCGCACCAGCTGACCGATCGTGGAAAAAAATCTCTTTGAAAATAATTATTTTTAAGTATTATTTTCTCGTGTGATAAATGTAGTAAAGCAGAATTTGTGTACACAAATTGTACTAGTAGTTCGCCTCCATAAGTGAACTTAAAAAATTGAACCTTTTTGGCCGCCCAGGTAGACAACAACAACATTCTTTGGATATCCTGGCTTTTCAAGTGCGACACAAACAAAAAACTATGGGAGCAGACTCAGTCCACCGAACCAAGCCGTTCCAAAACCGACTACCTAGCAAGACTTATGACGGAGCAAAAAGTAGAAGATCTTACTACAGGAAACTCACACACCTTCGCGTAAAACAATCGCTTCCAGATTGAATATTAGAGGCTTAAAGCCTTCCGATATTTCCACATCCCTGTGTATATGCTGGTGATTTTAATAGTCACCACAGGTTATGGAGATATGCTGCCGACGACTTAAATGGCGACTCATTGGGCTGACTTTTTTAACTTGGTGCTCCTGTTCAATGCAAAAGACGGAGGCTCCAACCGACTTAAATTTCGTTTCCAGTTTCGTTTCGAACCATTCTTAAAGATTTTTCAAATAGTAAGCATCGCCCCATTATCATCGACATCCAGCTGGAAGTTCCTATTCTGAAGTCCATACCGAAACCAAGAAGCAATTTTGAAGAAATCCGATTGGAAAGTCTATATTAAACAAGAACCAATTATGGCATTCGTTTTATCCCTCCTACATCGTCCAACTACAATCGCTTCACAAAGTTTCTGAAAACTTCAAAGGTTACAATTCCAAGAGACTTAACATGCATTGTGACGCTGATACTGTGGGACTCTTACACACTAAACCCCGATCCAAGGTTGGAAAATGGATGAGTTAACAGTTCCGGTCTCAAAGAAACAGTCGACTCGACTTCTCGAGCTCGAGCTAGAGAAGTGGCTGAAAACAC